>JAQIXN010000718.1:0-30111 GCA_034698145.1 Proisotoma minuta
ACTTTATTAAAGGCCGGCGAGTCAAATCAAATGTTTTACCCACCGAACCTAAGATTTTTTAACTTGTTTATATATTTTGTAACTTTTTGTTTCGTGTCATGTTTCAATTCCTTACATATTTTCAAATTGCTTTTCGCATTTTTGGAGAGCTCTAAACCAGACAAGCTCTTAAATCAGGTTTTGTAGTTCAATTGATGAGAGATATGGACGTAACTTGCGTAGGTGCGAAAATAAAATAAAAGTCTCTATTAAAAAAAATCACAACCACAAGACAAAACAATGCAACAATCAAAACTGTTATTATTGCACAAATGAGGCATTTAAATCACAGCTTGTAAAATAATAATGATGAGACTAATAAAAGGCCAAACCTACGCTAAAACACGAATAATTTGCAAATCAGACTACAAGTTATTATATTGTAATTTATATAATTTTACCGTTCTTTGGCCAAAAACAAAAATACTTAATTTGTGTGTTACAATAAAAGACTACAACATTTTCCTGGTGGTTGTAGAAGGATTGTTGATACTTTGACAAACTCCTTTTACGCATTCATCTTCATCAAACATACAGTGAGAATTTGTTTGACAGCGATGCCTGCAATTTGGTGGTTGTCCAGAAGAATCAAAATCACAAGTACAAAAAGATTTTCCCCTGTAACTTTTGCAAAAAGAATTCCTTCCGCCTGTTATTTTTTAAATCAATTATTATTGCCATCATACGCTTGTTAGATACTATTTTTACTCACATGGGGAAGGGTTGCATGGATCTGGTTCCATTAAAATGGTCACAGGATATTCTGTTCTATCTTCTTGTTCAGCAATAAATTGACAACCTGAGACAGAGTATGGATTCCCTGTGTAACGTTTTCTGCAAAGACATTCAGAGTAGACTCCATGATTCAAATTTCCATTTGCTCGAAGCATGTCAAAGAACAGTGCTTCTTGTCTACTTTGTCGCAACGTATTTCTATAATTTTCCAAATCATTAAACATAACTTGTCGACAAATGGTATTTGGGCCACAATTTATTTGACAAGAGTGCTGTACAATTGTAGCCTGTAGCTTGGCTTTTTTACATCCAAACCTTGGATCCCCTTCTTCCCCTTGAGGACATTTACAGCTAACAACATGATTAGTAACTTTACAAATTGCAGAATTACTGCACATCCAAGAACAGGGATTGACACATTTTTGCCTGTCACAAATTGCATCATCACTGCAGTCTAAATTATCCCGACATTTTGGCGTCATTGGCTTATGAGTACAATTTGGCGGAAATCCTATTGCATTTGGAGCACACTTGCAAAATACTTTTGAATCCCTCAGAGTGCAAATAGAATTTGGACCACATGATGAACCACAAATTTTAATAGCATCCAACTTTTGTTCTTCTTCTCCGAATGATGGTCTGCATTTAACTTGACCATTTCGAATCTTGCATTTTGTCCCTTCTCCACATAGTGTTGTTTGATTACATAATCCAACAACTGGCTTTCTCAATTCGTTATTGTTAGTTGCTTTGAATAATTTACAACCTGGATTTTCTCTGGAAATGTATGGATTTCCTTTATATCCTTTGCTGCATTCGCAGAATGGCTTGTGGTCCTTGTGTTTGCAAATTGTATTTTCTCCACAAAATTTTGAGGTTCCATTGCATACACTTTCGCATATTCCTCTGACATTGCAATATTCTTCTAATGCGCAATCTTCGTTTCTTCTACATAATGATGTCATAATGAGCGTGGGAGAAGAATTGACAAGTTTGCATATAGTTGGAGTTCCAAGATGACTTCCGGTGCATGTGCAAACTGCATGATTATTGACTACAATACAAGGATGGTTGCTACCACAAGGACTTGGGGTACATGGGTCTTCTTGAGAGGCATATTTTTGTGACTGTTGGCTCATTCTAAAACACCTTGTAAATGGGTCCCCTGTGAAATCTTCCATACAGACACAATGAGCAGCATAATCCACAACAATGCATTCTGCATTTTCCCCACATGTAGATTTTGTACATGCTGATCTGAGTCCAGGAAATGATTGAGGTGGAGTTGTCGTTGTTAATAATTGGGGAATTTGAACCGGGTTAATATATTCGGCATCTGATTCTTTTAAATATATACTTAAATTAATAATTTAGTATTAGTACTATATTTTTAATTACCTTTTGGTGGCTCAAATAGAATCTTGTATTCTATTTCATCAGTTTTGCCTCTAAAGGATGCCTTACATAAAAATGTAGTTTCTGTCTTCAAATTTACCATTGAAATGGGTACATAAAATCCTGATTTTGGACTGTATGTTATTTTATCCCTTCCATTGCTCCTATAATCTTGAGAAAGTCGCTCTAATGTAACTCTGGCTGCTGGATGAACCACGCTGCAAGGAACTCGTAAATGATTTTCTAGAGGAGATTGTATGCGGCTTGTCAAACGACTAGGAACAAACACGGCTTTTGAAGAATCTGTTAATAAGACATCAAATTTTATACTTTGTTTGCGTATAAAGTTATGTAGGTATTAGAACCTGGGACATAGAGATGAACTGAATTTTGCAAGTTAGGGTTATCAATTGTGATGCATGTATAGTTTCCACTATCGTAGGCCCTGGGATGTCTCGTAAAACTTAAAAAGGACCAAAAATAAAGACCTTGACCTGTTCTAGTTGTGTTTGTATTAGAGGTGATCTGAGGAGCCTAAAAATATAAATGCTTTCAACAATAATTCCAATGTTTATTTATATGTGATTAAATTGAGACAGTCTAAACTTACCCCATCTCCTTTGTATGAGAATTCGACTGGACCATAACTACTTCGACACTCTAAAATTATAGTATTTTCACCACCAACATCCTCGCCATAAATAATATCCGAATTTTTACTAGTTAAAACTTGTATCAAATTTCCAAATTGTCTATCAAACTCCAAAATTCTCATACGCAAACTGTCTCTATCTGGAATTGTCAGAGCATAACAATCAAAACAAACAAAGATCACGACAACCAACAACCACTGCTGTATCGGATTCATGTTGAACAATGAGCTGATTTGCAAGCATTTGCCTACCGGATATGTCTATGTAGTCAGAGATGTAATAACATTATGATGATGACATACGAACTACGATATGATGAGTAATAACAATAAAAATGAAGCACTGCAGTTTTTCTTGGTCAACTTGGCATTAGTTGAACTCTAAAGGCAGAGTGAGCGTGGTTTGATGATGAGATGTTGTTAATACCCCTTCAAGGATGCCAAATCAAGAATAGTCAAAAGACCATTCCTGGATCATGTTGCGTAACTGTTGTCCATCAATTAACTCTTGTTATATTCATTTCTATTCAAGACTGTGTAATATTTACTTTGAAACACTCTTTAAATGAGTAATAAGAGTCCCCAATCGTAATTCCAAATATGTATCAGGTATTTGCCAAAAATTTTATGTTTGCATGTTATGAGAAATGAGATTTTTTGTATGTATAGTAAACTGGTTCCTCATACTATGTAAACTCCTCATTTTATATGTTCCAATTATACAACTTTTAATTCAAGTTTAACAGATTACTTATTTACTCCTTCCTGTCCGTCTTAATTATAGCTTGCATCCTGACAAGAACAAACAATTTTTTAATGAAAATGAAACACAATCGACAGAGTAAAATGCAATAAATACGTGTTTATCTTTTTTTCCATGTGACTAATCCTGTGTGACCATTTAATCTGAAATAGTATTGCTGAAAACCACATTCCTAGCTATTGTTGTCTGTCTTGTAAAAATACAAACTAATAATTGGAAAATTGTTTATTTATTCGTCACCCATTTCTAGGAATAATCTATTCTAAATGAATGACCCAGTGAGAATCTTTAGTAAGAAAAATGTGTGGTTAGATGAGCAACATAATAAGTAATAAATACTAAAAAATCCAGACACGCCAAATCTTGCACCTACATACAATTTATAATTCCAGTATGCAATGAATCAATAAATGAAATGATGTCACAAGTCCTGATAGGTACTCTGTAATGCAGTACCAGTCATGAGGATCCCCATTTCATCTTTCAGTTTAAAGTTTAAATTTTTAAGATCAATTATCAATTTAGTTTGGCATTTGTTAATAATGCAACGCAATTTAATACGGCTCCATTTAACGAATTATATTGCCTTTTGTCTATTAAAGTTTATGTTTTCCCATCTTAGGTCATTGTTAGGATTAAATGGAAAATCGTAAATAAAAATGCGACGATGCTCTTTTAATGAAAAGGCGTAAAATTTTGAGCGAGGTGAATTATACATAAATGTACACAAGTGATACGTTCTGGAAGCTTTTTTATATTACGCACAAGCTTATTCTTCCTCCTATTGTTGTCACATTGTATTATTTATTTGTATATAAATCTCGATTAAAACAAGCAAAGCATTATTCAGCAATTTTCTCCCAAGGTTATAAATGTTACAGGAGTTGTTTATTGAAGATCTATTTAAAAAAGCGTATATATACATTTTCCTAATTTTATATTTTTAAAGTGCTCTCTATATCTAGTGTTTGCTTACAATTTAATCATTCAATGAATTCTAATAACAATGTTTGTTTAGTCCATTTAAAGAAAAAGAACATTTGTTTTGTGGCATATTTGTTTTATATTTCCTACGTGTAACAAGCAGCATGTCATTTTGTTAAACGTTCAAAGTCAAAACGCCCGTTAGATGATGGGTGTAATTCAAATTCAAATTTTATTGTGTGCTAGCTGTTCATTTTTGCATGTTGCATATGCCAAATCGTCGCTGCAACACTCAGCTTTTGAATCAAAAGTTTTATCTATTGCAAATTCTAAAAAAATACAAAAGTGTTCAATTTATTTTACAAATTGGAAAGAAAGATTTAGTAGCTCTTCTGAAATAGATATTATTGAAAATATTTACCAAAATTTAGGGAATAGTAGAGTATTTTTAATATTTAATAATTTATATCAAAAGAAAAGCAAGTCTCAACTTATCCATCATGTGACCAAATTACATCAACGGTGCTCAATTGTAATATCTACAGATCCATTATCATCAAATCATTTTGCAAAAACTGACATTGTTCATTTTCCACACCAGGAAAAATTTATTAAATTTTCTCAAGATATTTTCATCTTTTTGCTGCAAACTGAACCGATGCAAAATATTTTACTTGGACACAAGCACATTTTCCAACACATACGGAAGATCGTATTTTTCCAATACAATGGAAACTTTCTCTCACTTTGTACATATTGCAAACAATCAATTAAAATTCTCAAGGAAAATGACAAAACTAATATTTTCCCCGATTACTCTACAAATTTAGAAATGTATAACTTTAAATACACGCTATCTCATTATTGTCCTTTACATGATGCAACAGTTGTAGAAAAGAATTCACCAGAATTTTACCCAATTAAAGCATTAGGAGAAAAGTTGAACTTTTCACACTCATTCATTTCTAATTGGAGAAATATTACTTTTGGATCAAAGGAAGACGATTCTTCTTGGACAGGAGTTGTCAATCAAATAATATCTGGCGAAGCCGAAATGTCATTTATGTCAATGACTCATGATAGAAGCCAAGTTTTGGAATTTTTCTCACCCCTTTTCTACGTATGGATAACTTTCACCACTTCTGTCCCTAAACTAAATCACTCATGGAAGCCTTCCATTATTTTGGTTTTTGAGCCCAAAAGTTGGAAATACATTATCTGTTTCTTCACTGCAGTCTGCATGATTTGGAATTACATTTGTAAACTTTTAAAAAAGTGCTGTGGTTCAAAAAACAAAAAGATTTCAATGACGCTTTACAAGTGGAAAGTTGTTGAGCAATTATTTTTTGCTTTCTTAGGCCAACCATGTCGTCTTGCTACCTGGAATTTTGCTCCTCTGCGAATAATTATGGCTACCTGGATTTTTGGCTGTATGACAGTGTCTCTCATGTTTACTTCTGTTCTGATTGACTTGCTGACCTTTCCCGTGTACTTTTGGTCCCCAGCAACATTCAAAGAATTGGCACATTCTAATTTTGAAGTGGAAATGCAACATTCAATGCTGGGTGGGGCAGGTCAATCATATTTAATGATATCTCAACAAGCTTCTGATACCACTAAAAATCTTTACAAAAAGGCTTCTGCTTATAAAGGACAGCAGTCCTCATATATGGGATGCTTTCTAAAAGGAATTGGTTCAAATCATGCATGTCTCACAGTTCACACAATAGCAGAACTTGTTCAGGGTTACCACACACTCCATACAAAATTTCCTGCTTTTCTCATTTCAAATGATGTCAATCAGTTTGTCCCAGCAAGTTTGGTTATGAAGAAACATTCAACTTTACCGGAAATATTTAGTCAATACATTAATCGTTTTGTAGACAATGGACTGATGGGGAAATGGAAAGAAATGGCACTTTACAATACAAGAAAAGCTGGACTATGCCACAAAATTGCAGAAGGGAAGGAAGCAAAAGAGTTTTTGAAATCAAAGGAAAAAGATGTCGAAGGAAAAGTACTGAGGTTACAAGATATTGCGGGTTTGAAATATTTATTTATAGGGATGCTGGGGAAAGCATTCTACTCTTTTTTAGTCGAGTTAATCATTGCTCCACGGATTCAAAAATGGATCAGTCGAAAACGTTTTATAATTACAACTCGCTATATTCCATAAACATATTGACCTCAATGATGTTTTAAATTAAGAATTCCTTTGCAGGGTGTTTTTGAATACGGAAACTACATAAAAAGTGCATAGTCATCAATTTTTAAAGGATAATAAGATGAGACGGATTGATTGGGTTTAGCTTAAGTCCAAAGTCAAATATTTGGTTACCCTAGTTCCATGCTTGTCTTTTTCAATTTCTTTGGTCCGGAATGTAATTTTAATGGCTTATTTGAATGTTCTTAGACATATTGATACAGTATGACGCATTAAAAAATTTCAATATCATCAAGTGCTTTTCAATCACCTGCAAAAGTGGACAGGCAATTCGATATCTTTGATATGCATTACTTTATATATAAAAGAAGCACATTTCTGCACGTTTGATGAGTTGCATTTTTTTCTCCGTCAGCTTGTGAGAAAGTATTAATTAAGGATCTTCTGAAATATCCGAATCAGTTATCCACAAAACTTTCAAGAAACAACATCTTAAATATAGTTATAAAAACTTTAATAATAAGAAATGGCATCGATCTGCAGAATTACTTGTTCCTTTGCTACAGTTTTAGTGTACTTTTTGCTAATCTCTGGCATTAGTGCAAGAAATGTTCAAACTTTACATGAAAAGTCTACTCAAATTTCAACCTTTTCAGAATTGTCCAACTTGGCTGGTTCAGGTAGGTTTTTAATTCATTTATTTTTATCTATTTTATTATTAATAATAATAGGAGGTTTTATTTTGTTGAAGGATCTGGAAGAAGTTTGTTTTTAATCAAGAGTTTCTTGCTGGCTCCTCTGGGGATTGCTTTGTTAATTCTCGCAGGATTGACTCTTATTCCAATTCCAGTTGTCTCAACTGGGAGAGCTTTTAATGACAATTCCGTTGTTAATTTGGCAAAACGAGTCATGTACAGTGAAGAATGCGTTGAAAGAGTTGCATGTGAAATTTCTAATTTGACTAAAAAGAGCAATGCGACATCATGGATTCCTCAGTAAGTTGCCTTTGAAAAAAAATGTTAAAACCGCAAATGTTTTAGCAGAAGAGAATATTTTTTAAAATGTACGTATGTATATATATATATATAGGAGTGTGGAAAATTATATCGGAAATTCTCAACTGCGGAGTAAATTGTCTAGAGGCTTCAACATGGATAGATCATGCAAAGAGTTTTCTTGTAATCCTACAAAATCCATTTCTAAAAATTATCCAAACTAATAATTTATTTATAATCATAATAAACACACCAAACTGCCTTCAAATGTATAGTAATAGAATTGTTTCAGATTTAATAATCGTGTAAAAAGTTGTCAAAATTACAAGATTTGTGAAATAACGCCTGCTGCAATTGTAACTCCTGATACTCTCATTGTAAAGCGTCCAAGTTCTTTCACATCTCTGCAAGTAGACATCAATTTATTAGTATGCCATCAGATATTAAATAAACAATCAAAAAGCTTACTTGAACTCTTCCATACAAACAGACCGTAGGGCCTCTAGTTCTACAATACCGTTGGTATTTTTTGGTAAACATCTTGGTTTCGCTTTGACAACTTCCCCAGTCCCTTTGTGTAATTGACTAATCAATTTTTTTACAGTGACCTGTTCACTTGTAGCCCCAATGTGCAAAACTCCTGTGGATCCTCTAATTAATGGAACTTTCATAGCATCAAATGTCACTATTCTAGCCAAAAACTTTGTTGCCATTCTGCAGGGAAATTGTGGGTCACTTAGTACACATCCAATTGATACCACATTTATGTCACTATATCCTTGTAGAGCCAAAAGAACAGGGTCACCAGCATAAGCACTTGTTCCCAGTCCTTGATCCAAAGTAATATCTGTAATAGAAATTTGAAAAATTATCCATGTATGTATGTATATGTATATCTCTCACTTTTCACATTAACAATTTCTCCACCAGGTTGAATCATAATTTTGTCCCCTGCTTGAACTCGGCCAGTTTCTACTCGACCACTTACACACAAGGCCCCAGTCCCTTTAAAAACATCGTTCACAGTAATTCTCAATGGTTTTCCTACTGGTCTTTCCGGTGAGCGAAGTGAATCTAAATTATGATATCATAAATATAAAAATAACATTCGTTTATTATTATCACAACCATTACTTACTTATGGCATCTAATAAGCTTGGTCCACTATACCAACTTGTGAGTTTAGGTTCCGTTGCATGTTTTGACAAATTTTCTCCAACCAATCCACTGCATGGCACAAATGTCAAGTCTTCTTTCTTAAAACCAGCTTGTTTTGTCAAGAATAGAATTAACTTGTCATGAATATTAGTAAATCTATCAATTGACCAGTCCATGTTGTCCAATTTATTTACGGCAATTATTAATTGGTTTACCCCTATATCACATTACTTTGTTATTATATAATCAAAAAAGTTTAATACGATAAGTTATGAACAATATTTACCCAAAGATCGAACAAGAAAAGCATGTTCTCGGGTTTGTCCACCACTTTCGAAACCAGTCTCAAATTCTCCATTTGTAGCATCTACAACAAGAACAGCAACATCGGCTTGTGAAGCACCGGTTATCATATTTGGAATGAAGTCTTTGTGACCCGGTGCGTCCAGCAAAACAATGGATTTTGTATCCGTTTCAAACTTTGACTGCCCGACATCCATTGTAATTCCTCGAGATCTTACAAAGCGAAAACCATTATAGGTAGTTTCCTTATTTTATAATCACGCTAATTAGATATTTATTTACCTCTCTTCACCCGTTTCGTCTAGCACCCATGCGTACATGAAAGATTGTTTCCCGATTTTTTTTGACTCTTGCTCAAATTTATGCATTGACTTTTTGGGAACTTGGCCCAATTGAAATAGCAAATGTCCCATCAGCGTGCTTTTTCCAGCATCTACGTGACCGATGACTAAAAGATTTAGTAAATCTTTCCCAGTGCCCCTTTCCTTGGTGTAATCTTGAACAGCCACATCTCCATTGAACTCTTTAGGTGCTCTGAAATATACACATCGACTTGACGTATCAACTGATAATATTTTTTGATAAAAAAAGTACTTTTTATTAGCTTTGGAGCTTCTTGTAGGGGCAGGTGATGGACATTGGCTTCCATTCTTAGAATTTGGTAGACTGAGAGAGTTTGTGGGTGATGAAGATCGTTCTTTGTCTTCTTTGCTCAAGTTAAACCCCAACGTTACGGCACCTTTGGACGCAGGAACCACTTTCACGACGGGGTCTGGCTTTTTGAAGGTCACAGGTTGCTTTGTTAGTGGAGGGCCTAAAAGTATTAACAATACAAGTTAGTATTCGTTTATACTAGTTTATAGTATAAAGTTATTTATGCTTAATTAATGTAACAATTTGTTCCCGGATTGGATAAATATTCACTAATTTTATTTCTTTGGTTGGCAAATTGAAACAAATATATAACTTGTATATACTATAATTTTTAATATTTTCCAACTAATCCTAATAATTATGTCTACAAATAAAACGAGATCTTTAATATCTTTATAATAAACATTTGCATCATCATAATTAAGCAAATAAGTATATCGCTTGTAAGTTGTAGACACTAATAATTAAACATTGCTAAAATTATTATTATAATAATTATAAGCAGTAAATAATTGCATTTATTACTTTCTAATGCAATTGTGACAATTTTGTGCCACATTCCAAAAACTCGATAACGTTTTATTTCTTTAGTTTTCGACGCTTTGATTTGGTTTTCTTTGTACTGATTATTTTCGGAGCTTGCTGTGGCTTATTGTTATTGTTATTATTATTCTTGTTAGTAGTGGTAGAGGAAGAAGAAAATTCCACTTCCATTTGAATCCCATTTTGCAGAGATTCTTCTGGTTGAGCAGCAGTGGTAATTGGGGCAGGAGTAGGAACAATATTAATAGCACCCAAATTTAATGGTCCAATTCCAACGCCAACCAACTTGTCTGGAGAAGGAGTATCAAACTTGAACAAAACTGATGACAATTTTTGTTGAAGAAGATTCCAAGTTTCAAAGCATAAAGGTAGATTTTTCTTTGATTTTGTTGTAGTAGTGTTTGCATTTGCTGATCGAGCCATTCTCATTCCTATAGTAGACGGCTGCTTACAAATCATGCTTTCATTGCTTGCTGCATTCAATGCTTTAAGTTTTTCCAAGAGTTTCAAGGATACATTTTGAGAATTTAGCGAAACTGGAGAAGGTTTCTCATTATTATCGGCAAATTCATTTTTTACAACAGTCGGAAGAATTGGTCTTGCAGAAAATAGAGTATTTGATACCGGAAGAATTGGTTTGAAGGAGGGAGCAAAAAGTGGATTTGCATTGGGTATCATAGTAGCACAGCCTCCGAAAATACTCTTAGGCTTTGAAAACAGAGGACTTTTTCCAAATAATGGATTATTTGCTAATGCATTGTTAGAGACCCCAGTATTTTCTTTAATATCTGGAGGTGATAATCCCTCTCCGTCTCTTATTTTCTTTAATTTCAAACTGCTCAGCACTCCGGTGCCTGTTCCATTCATGATACTTGGTTTTGGTGGCGTTGTAGATGTCAAACGGAAAAGCGGATTCATACTTTTGTCTCTTCCTCCCAGAGGTGTAGTGGTGACTATTGAAGAACCATGGTTTTTCTTGGGCTGAAGCTTTAAGCTGGACAAGTTCAGTGGGGATTGGACTATTTGGACTGATGGGAGGGGTGGCTTCAATTCTTCCGACATCTTTTCATCAATAACGTTATTTGAAGAGGTGACCATGCTCGGCATTGCTACATTTTTTGAGTTCACTATTCATTTTGTGTACAAATAACCAGCTTACACTATTTATAAATCTAAAATGTTTTTTTTAAAGAAAGTATAGTTACCTGTGACTGTTGAATAAAATGCGTCATCATAAATAAGTGTCATATCCCAAAGAGTGAGTGAGTTTTGTTCATAATTGAAAAATTGAATATGAAAAATAATGAAAACATGAGTTGTTAGCAAGATTGTTTCAATTGATTTTATAATAATTATTCTTTTACCGACCTTTTACGGGAAGAGGGACTAAAGGGGCTTTGATGGCTGGGCTTTTCTCAATCTTTGGTTTCTTCCATAAATCTTCAGCTAAAAAGAATTCAAAAAAAATATTACAAACTGAAATTACTAATTTAGCTAACTATTTACGCAAGACTGCTGCTGGATCTAAGGCCACGTCACTTAGGATATTGTCTAAAGCCCGTTCTGAATTAAAGCCTGCTTGGATGATGTGAGCTTTGATAATGTTATCCGAATACGAGTCCCCAACTACATCTCGTATGCTGTCCAAACAATGTTTCATTCGGAGTTCGTCATCCGCCCCCAATTTGGCTACTGCGGATTCAATTGATAACGAGTCCAATCTTCTTCTGGCCCCTTCCAATCTCTTTTCCACGTTTTTATCTCCTTCGTCTTCTGGTTCTTCTTCCACAATGTCCTCTTCCTGGGACACAAAATGGGCAAGTTGAGTGGGTCTTGAGCGATCATACAGGTACTGCGAGGCTAGTATTTAATAATAAATTAAATGATATTTCAACAAATTAATTTCATCATCTAATAATACCACTTGGGCTGACACCATAGTCGTCATCTAAAGAGTGACCATAGACGTCATTGTACCCTTCGTAATCTAAAATAAAACAAAATTATAGTAAAATTATTAAATCCAAACGTTTTAAAATATATTTACCATCGTCGTAATTCATTGTCCGAACATTTCTATGTCGCGACATTTTGGTGAATATACGGTATAAATAAACTATCTAAACAAGTAAATAATAGCTTTTTATCTCTGTTTGCAACTTGCAATTAATTAATTCGTTCAATTAATATATTTAATAGCTGCTGCCTGCTGTTCAACATTCTCTTGTTGTGAGCGGTAAAAAACTTTCACTTTGAGATTTTGCTTTCCCCTTTCTCAATTGTTAGGAAGTTGGTTAGGAAGATGGGTGGGGCTAAGGGGGGACTCGAATTGGCTCAGAAATTGTTGGCCTCAAGGGTCAGTGGCGGAGGATTCGACCGTCTTTTGGATAAAGTATGGAGAAATCAAAGAGTATATATTTAAAGGAATGGATACTAAATGATGATGGTTGTAATGTGAAGGTTAGGATAGTAGGGGGTGGGGCTGGGGTGCTGGAGGCAGAGATGCGAGTGGAGGCTCAACACTGCGGCCCTCAACAGAGCTTCATGCACGGAGCAATGTCTGCACTTCTGGTGGACTCCTTAAGTGGTCCGTCTCAATTTCCCTCCACTTTTCACTTGATACTATAATGATTATAGATAGCCCTTTAATTTGGTTATTTAGGAATTGCAATGATGGCTGGGAATCCTCACTTTAGCAATGCAGGAGTGAGTCTCAATATTGATATGACGTGAGTCTTTCGTAAAATTATCTGGAGAAAGCACTGACTTGAGATTTTTGTGTAGCTACATGAAAGCAGCTCCTGTGGGTCAAGATATTTTGATAAAGGCCTCCAGCGATAAAGTTGGATCCAAAATTGCATTTTTATCAGTTCAAATATTTAGCAAATCTTCAAATGAGTTGCTGTGTAAAGGGTCTCATGTCAAGTTCATTGAACATGCAGTGCCCAAGAAATAAATTTAATAATAAATATAGATTTTTGCTTGTACTTTCCGACTGGGTTTTATTGCATAATATTCACTGTCCCTATTTATTACATTCATACAGTTTGTGATAGTATTTGAGTTGGTCCCAAAACATAAGGCAGAGCAAAGTGTGAGGTCCTAACCGGAAGTAATTTGCTGTCCAGCCTTTAAAAAATCCAAAAATACCTTCGGCTTGACCGATTTTTAATCCACATTCCCAAATATTTTTGTATAGCACGCCTGTAGTATGAAAAGTTGAATTTGTAACCATAAAATATAAACACTGCAGTGTAGAGCGTATAAAAAAAAGTAGTGTACCATTTCCGTGTTTGTCAACTCCTTGATTATAAAATCTGGTACTAATTAAATCAAAGGGGGCCATGAAAAATGAGACGAACAATCCTGCGACCATACTCGCACAAAGAGGATTTAACCAACTTCCTTCCGCAAACCATTTTTGCCGTTTTATAAACTCCAAATTTAAATCAAAAATCTAGGCCAAAAAACAGGTTAAAAATTTATATAAAAAATTATATCAATTTTGACCGTACTGGAAGTTGGACCGCACTCGCCACGACCACTCTGGGGACCTATATTCAATTTCACTTTATTCAATTTTATTAATTTTCATTTTATTCACCGAGCTAGAGCAACCTCTCCAGAAGCCCATAAAACCCCACTTCTTGTAAATGTCTCTAAAGGCAGGGGTCATGCTGCTGTGGGCATGTTGCTGTCCAACTGCTATTGAAGGATCGTTAGCTCGTGACTGAAGCTGCGTCTTGACCTGGAAATGTATTAATAATTAGTTAAATGTCAAGGGCAAATAAGAAAACCAACCAGAAACCAGGGAGAACCTATTGTGGCCCCAATTGCCCCAGTGGTTGAAGCCACAAGTACACTTTTGGACATTGACACATTTCCATCCTTGTCCGAAGTCCAACCAAGATTTTTGCCTACTTGATATAAACCTAATCTGGTACCTAAACTCCCACAAGGGCAGATCATCATTTATACAATTGCCCAATTTAAAATATCTACATGTGTATTATATTTACTAACCATTCATTACCCATTGATACCAAAGGGCTGGTACCTTGAAAAGCAAATTAATATATTATTGTAGTTAAATATTAATTTTATTCGTAATGTAACTGGATTCGTACCAAGCCCTTTTGTAAAGCTATTAATCCATCTTTCATTCCTATTGTGTAGGCTGCATGGAACACATTTCTACAACATGATTTCTCTCGAATAATAAATAATCAAAAATTTAAGAAAAAATATTTCTCCCATACCTATAGTGGACGGCATATTGACCTGAAGTTAAAAATGAAAAAAAAAAGTTAAAGTTAAAGTTAAAAGTTAAGTTACCTTTGGCCTGAAGTTCCCCTTGAAGCTGCATTCTAATTTTCACCACTTCAAGTGGATTGGAGAAGAATCCTACCGTTATAAAAGCTATTATACCTCATAAGATCATCATAAACATATGATTAAAAGTATGGAAATTACCGGCCCCCACGGCTGCCACTCCCCCCAGTGCCAGCTCCATATTTTTAACGAAATCTTAACCTAATTTGAACTAAAACTAGGCTAAAGAGGAAAGAAGACAACTGTATGAAGCCGAATAGGAAACTGGGGATCAGAAAAGATTAGGTCCATTTAACACCCTTTTCGCTTGGCATTGTAATTGTGGCAACTGGATATACCAACTTAGTTGATTGGTCAAAATTTGCGATACATCGGAATGACCGTGTGAAAAAAGCATAATCAATCAACAGTTTGAGCATGTTGTATTTTAAGGCGATGTCTTCCTCTCGGATCTTGTTATTGGCTCTGTGGCAGATTGGCAGATATATGGATATGTTAAACAAAGATGCTAATTAATTAGTGGTGTGTCCCATATCTCTCACCTTAAAGAATGAATCGGTTTCATTGCTTGCTAATTGCAGATGCTGGTTTATTCTTAGCATTTCCATATTTAAAATGCAGGATAAAATGGTGTACGATACATTATGTAATTAGATAACATTTAGACCCTTTGAACCGTTAATTAGCGATTACAAAGACACTGATCACGCCACGCTTTATAATTAGTGATTATAAATCCATGGTCATTGTTGGAATTTAATTCACTTGTCTCATTTTCCTCATCCTGGCTAACATCCTTACACCTTTATCATAAAGGCTTTATGTATAATGAATATTTCTATACACTTTCACTTTTAGACCTTGTGATTTTTGCAAAAAACTAACTGACTAAAAAGAGAATAACTAAAAGCTGATTATAATATTGAATGAACAAGTTGAGAGTTTCAATTTGAGACATGACAATGCATAAATGTGTCAAATGCCGTCTTTACTTTAGCATCATACTGGTAAACATGCCTTTGCTTCATCTGCCAACTCCCGGGTAGATTTGCGTTAACAGTCGATATTAACCGACTTTTGGCATCTTTTCTAAAATTCGGATTCCGAATTTCGGAAAGCGTTTTCGGTGAATCTAATTGCAACAGCATGATGAATCATACATAAACAATAAATATGAAACATTGCACACTATTATCCGCTTTTATAAAGTATTGGATTATAAATAAATTTATTCGTTAACATTTTTAAAGATTCATACAAAATTCAACGAGGAGAGAATTATTTGAATCTAATCAGTCTATCACTCCCTTTAAGGGAGTCCCTTAAATATAGTATCTTATAATAATACTGGATTTTTTCACTCGCGTCGTGACGATTCTCTATATATACCGGTGTTTAAAAAAATCAGTTGCACTTTGAAATAATTATCATCAAACACATTATAAATGCGCTTGCAAATTGTAGCAAATAACTATTCATCCACTCTATAATATAATATTCGTACATTACATAATAAGAGCTGACTATATGTTTGTGACTCGAAAGACGAGATTATTTAAAGCCTTTGCAACCGGCCTTTTTAAGAAAAATTGGTAAACAAACACTTTTTGATATAAATAGTAGTTTTTCTCTATTTTCTATAAGCGTTAGTTTAATAACTTGTTTCTCTCTTCTTCATAGACACGATGATGATGCTTCAGTCTGTCCCAGAAGACCAAAAGTAGAAGCGTGTGTGGTCCTAATCTAAAGTAATTTGCAGTCCATCCCTTATAAAACCCTATCAAGCCTTCTTCATGATGAATTTTTCTCATGCAGTCAAAAACTGAAGTGTACAGCAAACCTGGAAAAAAATGAGTTGCAATACTTCAACTTATTTGTGACTGCTTAAATTAGAAGACAAATTAAGGCTCATTAACATACCTTTGCCATTTGCATCTACAGCTTGGTTATAGAATCTGGTTGCTACCAAGTCAAAAGGAGCCATGCTGGCTGTTACAAATACTCCAGAAATCAAACTAGCAAAAAACGCAGTTGTCCACGGTCCATTGTGTGGTATATAGTCACTTGCCCTTACAAATTCTAACGCTTTCTCCCACGTCCACATTTGAGTGGCCGATGCAACGGAAATTCTCAAAATAGCACTGGACGAGCCTCTCCACAAACCTGTGAGACCATATTGACCGTAAATCATTCTAAACGCTTCTGCCATCCCTTTGTAATGGTGTTGATGTCCCACAGCAATGGATGCACTATTTGCTTTTGATTGAAAATGGGTTTTTATCTACAAAAGTGTCATCAAATTTTATTTTATAAGGATAATTTTACTTGTATTAAAAAAATGTTTTTTTGACATACCAAGTAGAATGGACTTCCTATCATTGCACCTAAAAATCAATTTTTTACGACCTCTTATTTTTACTTGTTCGCAATTTGATGACATGTTTTTGCAAATCAAAAATTTACCGATTGTTCCACAGCTAGCTCCAGCAAATATTTTATTAAAATTTGTTTTCGTTAGCCCTTGCTTTTCTGCTAGTTGATATGTACCTATAAATATATATGTAAATTATTAAAACCCACTAATTTTACAAATTTTGTTTACCCAAACGAGCTCCGTTCATCACAAATTGATAGCCTATTAAACAAAGAGTTATGATGGGTATTAACATCTTAAAAAAAAGTTTTACTTACACAACGCAGGACCGAGACCCTTTTGGAGAGCAAAGAGTCCTTCCTTTCGCCCAATTATATAAGCAGCATGAAATGCATTTCTATTGGAATACGAATAATAACAATAATTACATAAATATTTATCAGGTAGGGGAAAGTAGATTTACAATTTTCCAATTTTATTGGTTACCGATAATGGACCCTATATTTCCCTCGAGCCTGTAGCTCTCCTTGCAATTGCATCCTAATCTTAATGACTTCAAGTGGGTTTGAAAATGTTCCAGCACCTAAAACACATTTTCGAATTATCAATTTGAAAGTAGTCCAACATTACAAAAGGTCAGAGTCAAACAACCTACGGCAGCCAGGCCCCCAATAACTAGCTCCATAATAATTTTTGTAAGAGATTATATATGCTTCAACTATTTAATTCAACACAGTTTTGTTCAATTATTCCACTGTGGAAATTCACAAAATAGGTGAAATATTTCAAATATATATATGTATGTACAGGAAGAGAGAGCAAAATGAGCAAATATCCGGAACAGAGGAAAAAGAGTCGACTTTAGACCTGCTTAAGCCGAGCCAAGTGAGCCTTTAATGGTATGTAGTTGGGCTTAAAAGTGTGGGATTTTGGCTGCCAAAGCACGAGGAGATTCTCGGTAAAGGTTACAAAAACTTGGTTGCATAGGATAGCCTATCATTCATTGCACAGATTATAATGGCTTTATTAATTACGGTAACAAAATTTAATGTGGTATAGGCTATGGCTCTTAATAGAATATGTGTGACCTCCATACAATTGTCCATTGATTTCCCAAAACTTTTATGAGTAAAAGACACGCTGGGAAAACGTGCATCCATTCATAAATTAATTTTCTGTATGACCATTTTATCAATTTAATAACAAGAGGGTTGTTGTTATCATAAACAAGTTATCACTCTATTTATGCTTTCCCCAGAATGATCATCAAAAATATAATTGGATAAGGGAGTGAAATTTTTTCGTATTCCGGGTGAAAGTCCTGACAAAAGCAATTTCTATGCAGCAATCTATCATTAAAATTACATGCATGCCTATTGTTTGATCAATAAGCTCATTCAGCCAGAGATTTGTCAACTTCCTCAATAGACTCAGAAAATATATAAAGTCTGCTGGAATGTTAGGAATTTTCTTTTCATGGATGAAAGTAATATTAGAAAATGTTTACGGTTTTCAGCATTTCATTTCTGCCTACAGACTCAGACAGTCGGTGGCTAAAAAAAGATTGAAATTCAAGAGTATATAATTATGCCAATAGCGTCTGAAAGAAAGTCCGGATTCGGTTTAAGCAAATGGGAACGAAATTATCTTAATTGTCGCTACAAAGCTCACAGAAACAAGGTGATATTTGCCATTATTACTTAGTTTGTTGGGCATAAGTAATTTAACAACAAATTATTATGTAGGTGGCTGCTGCTGGGCCCTGGATAGATTGCCGCCCTCCACCAATCAGGCCGCATGTCCAGTTCAAGGAAAAGAAAGCTCTCACTGAACAACGGCGTCAAATTATTATAATGCAAGAAAATCTCCGAGTTCTAAATAGAACTGCGGAAATTATGAGCTCATCAAATTGTTCTTCCGAGTCGGAAAAGCCTTTGACATTAGTCACAAAACGAAATGCTCACATTATCTTTCAATGGTTCATACACAAATTTGGAAAATTAGTCCCATGGTGGGCATCAGTTAACTATTAAGCGCATTTATTCCATTTTTTGTACATTTTAAATATGCAGAATAAAAAGTAATTGATAATGTTGTAATTTTCATAAGTCATAAATACAATAAATGTAATTCAGCTCTTTAGATGGCGCATAATGCATCTTTAGTAAATTTCAAGCAATTTTATAAAGCGGTAGTAGTGCGAGAGAGTCGAGTGAGACCCAACTTTCTCTTTTCGTGCAATTTAGGGAAATGGGGAAATGCTTTCACTTTCCGTGCAATCGCTCCTTCCGCTTTTCCCTCTCTCCCTTGATATGGCCGGTAAAAAAATATTTTTTGCAGATTTAAATCTAGATAAAATGCAGAATTTCTACTCAGATATTTTATTATTAGTAAATAATGTTATTTTAATGTTTAAAACGGTTATTACTACAAATAGGTTTGGTAATTATTAATATTATTATAAAAAGGATCTCGGGAAAATGAGAATAATTTTTTTTCTAAAACTTTTTTTCATTAGATAAAGAGGCTGTATTTTTTTGTTTGCTAGCAAACATGAAAGAAAACTTCAGTCAAAATTGAAAGGAGAAACTGAAGCCTTCAATTTTTTCTTGTTGAATAATCTTTGGCTGTTTGTGAGAGACAAGTTGAAGAGTTTCGACCTCTGGACGTCCTCTTCGGATACGTATGTAACTTTCCCGGATAATTTTAGTTTGGAGAGAACCTTGAGGCGTGAAGCGTCCCACTTGAAAGACATTGGGGGCCAAGGGGAAGAGTGAAAGGAGGCCTCGTTGCATTTCCCTATTTTCTCTCTCTCTTGGGTTTCTAACAGACTGTTGAATGCACAATTGCTCTTTGGATTTGCACAGCTACCTACCGGCCTCAATTTTAAGGACAAGGACACACTTCGGCTCGTGCATCCCAAATATCTGAAAATTTCATTTCGAGACCGTTTTGCACAGTTGAAGAGGCGTTGGATGGCCTTGTAGAAAATTAAACCTTTTGATATTTGTCCGACATTGTATAGTTGCAATGGAATCAATCAGACGGCAGTTGTTGTATAAAATATGTGTTTGAAATTTCAAAGCCGACTGTGACGCACAAACTTCCCACCACCATCCACCGTTGACAGCGCTGGAGTTGTGCTCTTTGTACTCGTACAAGTCCACTTCCTGGATCATGATGATGGGCCGCAGAGAAAATGTTTTCTCTGAACAAACAAGAACCTTGAGTTCAATCCTCGGGCTTTGTTTGCATCTAATCCAGCTTTGAAAAACCCACGGCTTTATCCAACTCAAATTATTCTTTGTCATTCAATTGTCTTTGGTATGTCTTCCTACCAACCAATTTCAGGGTCACAGACAGATCCCAATGTCAATGAAGGATATTTGCCACCAAACATATTTCTCCGAAACCAAACGCTTACATATACTTCACGTCCTTGGTGAAATCGTATCAATTTTTATACATTTTTTATTACTAAAGACCTTGCACTTCAAACTCGTCATGCGATTTGCTAACTTTCCATATTATAATGCCTCTTAATAATTTATAGCTTTTAAAGAAAATTGGCTTCGACGTCAGTCTTTCAGTCTGCCATGTCTATCTTATCTATTGTCTACATTAAGGAAATTGAAATATCCATGCAATATTTATTGAATATAATGGATTTTCCTTTGGCTTTCTCTTTTTTATACAACGTTGCATTATTAATTAAACTACATGAAATTACTAATATTTTTTAACTAATATGTTAATTTGCTTTTTAAAGCACAATAATTTTTTTAAGAACAAAAAAAGAAATTGACCTAGATTTGTTCCGTTTGTGTTGTTTGAGGATAATGATGCAGTCTACACGTAGCCAGTTATTTACTAAGTCCAAAAGAAAGTGCGTTGGAAAGAAAGTACGCAATACGGAACGCATAAAACCCGAAATGAACACGGGCTTTGACCTATTTTCTTGTTTGCTGTCAATTTCTCCACGTGGCTGTCCTATTTCGGCCTTTAAATCCAGTCCAGGCCTCTCCTTTCAAGTTTTCTATTTGGAAATGTCTCAACCCAGTTTCTTGCACCGATATGTTGCATCAAATTTAGCACGACCCAGAAAATTGCATCACCTTTATGCCGTAACACAGGTATCTAAATGGACAAATGATGGAATACTCCTTGTCACATTATAGGAATCAAATGTAAAACCCAGTCGAGCTTATATGGGTGATGACATTTGGCCCAATTTTAAAGGAAATGAGAAATATGTACTTACATACGTGTGTCCGTATATATGCAGTATTAAATGAATAAATGAAAACAATTTTTGTTTTAATTTTTTTTATGTAGGAAGTATTTGTATTTTCGCTTTATTTATGAGAACATGATAGTAAGATAAATATAATGATAATAATAATAATTAAATCTTACTGGCAATTCGACATGCCTTACATTGAACACATAAAATGTAGTAATGAAAACATTTGAATCATCTTGATGATATAAAATTGGTTAATAAATAATAACAAGTTCAGTTGATTGAAACTTAAAACTAAATACGAGCGCATGGTATTTTTAAAAAAACAAATCAAGTCTATATTCAATATATTTACAAACTGATGGGCACAATAATAGCAATATTTTTTGGTGTATTGTTTTTATGTTGATCAGTTGGTCGCACCCCTTTATACGTTTTGTTGTGCGGATTGAACACATTTGTGGCGTTGATTTATACATATATATATATTATTGATTTAAATTAAAACTACGAGTCTAAAAGTTTTATAGTTAACTTAACTTGTAATTGCATAGCATTTTAAGGAAACCCCCCGGAGAATCTTTGAATGAAAACATCACAATGATCTGGATTTTTGGGTAGCGGAATGAGATTTCTCGTCAGCTTTGAAAATTTATTTTGTATAGCATGTTAATAATAAAAATCATACATTCCACAAACACGCACATTTCCATCTCACCGTGTGTGCTCATATACATAATATTCTTCACATGTCGGGTCTTTTTTAAAGCTTTCGTACCATTTCAAGTCTTATAAAGGATTATCCTTAGAATATCTATTATAAAATTTGTTATCATTATAGTAGATAGTCTGAAGGATCATCAGTATTTTAACTACCTACATATATGAATGAACTGCCAATAAATATAAATCTTTCGAACATTCGCCATAATTT
Organism: Proisotoma minuta; assembly: GCA_034698145.1. Lineage (NCBI taxonomy): Eukaryota > Metazoa > Arthropoda > Collembola > Entomobryomorpha > Isotomidae > Proisotoma > Proisotoma minuta. Next base: position 22,209 of record JAQIXN010000718.1, read on the forward strand.
TATGCTTACAACTAGCTTTGGTTTACTCTGCTCTAAAGTCTTTTATTTTAAGACTTTCTTATTATTTGTATATGTACACCAATATGAGTATCAGCCTACGTAGATATATTATGTGCTAAACTAATTTATTGAATAGACGAGAAAAGAGTATATGTAGTTTATGACGGATTGAGCCAAAGTACAAAAAAATTGCACTTGACTCTCATCATCATGTCTAATTACTACTGTACAGCACCCTCCAATCAGCTTTACCAAAATGGCAAAAATTATAAATTATTATAGATAGACATCTTTAGAAAATAAAATATGTTTCCCTAATCTTATAGTTTGAATATTTAGAATTAACTTTATAGTTTGGAGATGCAAATAGACATGCAAAAATGAATTTAAAAAAAAATCCACTGAAAGGAGGTGATTCTCACTTTGCCTATTATCTATATAATATATATAATTATATGCTCTAAACGACTGTACACCTTAATACAACCCAATAATCAAAAATTATTGTTATTTGTTATAATAAAGCTTTGTCCAACAAACTAGATAAATCAACTCTTTCTTTGGGCAACGTTAAAGTTATAGGTAAAAGTCTATGATGCACAACAACAAGACACAAAAAATTGTTTTGTAACCTATAATAGTTAATTAACATTCTCTTTTGGTACAGTTTCTTTAAAGCTTTCTCGCAATTCCCATTTCTTCCGTTTCCGGTGAAATTTTTGGGTTTGGTATAGATTAGCACATACTCGATATCTCATGTATATAAATTCTATATGTATGTAATTATTCCGTAATCAACAACTATATAGCTATTCTGTTTAATTAACTTAACCAATAAAACCAACAAACGCCACACGTCTTTCTTTTTACAATCGGATTGTACGCAATTCTGTTTCCAGCTTCTTTGAGACCCAATATATACAAAATGCAATATTAGATTTTCTCTGAAGTCTGATTTGAGTTTGACAATAACACGGAAATTCACAAACTGATTTTACATACATTATTACATACAAATTGAGGAAAGAAGTTTGCCGTTTTCACTGATAATTTTTTACATGAATTTTGAACACATTTTTGGGTTTATGTATTTTTAGCTGATATTTTGTTTTGCTAACATTTGTAAATTCTTTCTGATTCCTGTTTATTTTTGGTCTGGTGTTTGGTCAACCTGACACAGTTCCAACATTTGGCAACAAGACTCGTGACAAAACATTTCGAGTATCTATTTAGTAAAAGTAAAGTAGGTGAAATGAGACAAAAATTCTTGAGCAGTCTAGATGAGTCAACTTTAAAGTAGTTGTAAGCAATAATGGACAAATGCCAAAAATCAACAATAATTATTTTTGCAGTCTTTTACAAAGCACTATTTAGTCTTGTTAGTAGCTCAATAATTTTATTAGTATTATGGCATACGACACAGAGTGAGATAAAGCAACAGCAACAACGACACAAAATTTAAAAATAATTATCATGTTTGTAATCTTTTCAATAAATAATCTTCTCAATGTGTTACTGGAAAATATCTTTTTTTAGTAAAGTTATTTGAAATTTTAGGCTTTTGCATTTCCAACCAGGTATCACTTGCTTTCAGCAGAGGTACCAAGAATTTACAGTTTTTTTTAGTACTACAACATTTTTTGCTGTTATTGAAAAGGCCTTCTCGGAATTCTCAACTTTGAGACAAAGTACACTCATAAAAGTCTTTTTTAAATAGATTTTCAGCCATGAGAAAATAAATAATGTTGTAGTCATCAGCTCATAAATGTTTCTCAATAATATTTAGATAGCAAGTTTGACTTAAAAAAAAAGAAGAAAATTGTCTGCTGCTTATGAGCATTTCTCTGCATATTGAATAACTGAGGAAAGCCTCAGTCTCTGAGAAAGGATGGAATCTGCAGAATCTGCATTACTATCATTAGGGGTCGTGCTTTCTTGGGCATATTTCTCAAGAATCAAACTTGACCTTTTCCTAGGCCCACTGCCCCCAGAAAGTGATGCTCGTCTTTTCCCCCCATATGAAGATAATTTTATGTCATTGTTATTCATTTCTTCCTCCAATCTCTGATTTTGATCATCCATCAAATCATCCGCAGACTCACTTAGGCCAGGGGTGGACCTGGGAGTTGATGTTGGGGTCAGACTAGCTAAACTGTTTCTTGTTGGAGATACGGAACGTCTAGCAGAAAAATCTAAACCGTATTCCGAACTCTCAGAGTTGCTTCTGGGAGGAGTGGCCATTTGTTGTTGGAACTTGAAATTGTTATTAAATTGGCTACTTTGCATTACGGCTTTTGACCCTCTCGTTAAAGCAAGAGCTAGGACTCCCCCAGGAGTATAATTACTAACTCCTGTGTTGTATTCAATTATTTCTGGGGACCTATTTCTATCTGAGATGGAATAACTTGGAGTGATTTCAAGGGATGGAGATCGGCGTGCATTTGTTCTGCTATTGTAATTTCCAGCGATTAGAGAAAAATTTTCAGGTATGATTGATCTGCGATTCTCAAATTCAGATTTTCTCCCAAAACTTAAATTTTGCTGGCAATTGGATTCTTTAGGAAGACCGTATCCAAATTGCTCAAGAAAAGGTAAAACTTTTTTGTCTCTTATGCTTGCATTTGCCAAGAAAAGTTTGTCACGTTGTACTGGTGCCTCATTATTGGAATTTCCTTTCCCATTACTAAGCAAACCTCCAAATGCCTTGAAATTATTTGGACTACCAAGTGATGAATTATTGAATTGAGGATTTTGTTTGGGAGAAGATGAAATTTGGCTAAAATGCCTTGGTGGGGGCGACTCGCTTCTACTGATTGTCCCAGAATTTGTTGAGGGTGAGACAGGAAGTTTAGAGGTTACATACAAAAATGTGGTTCTGGATTGAGGACTTTGGTGAACTTGGACACCGGGAGGAAGCATAGGATAAGGTAAATTACTCGTAGGATTCTTAGGACTATTATTACTATTCTTAACATAACTATTAGCTGTATATCCATTAGTATTGTTACCAGCCTCGTGATGAAAATTACTGCTCGGACTGCTGCTGCTAATGGATTTGAAGCTGGGCGATTGACGAGACGAAGAATCTTTGGATGAGTAGCTGATTGGACTTGGAGGCGTCTTTGGAGAGTCTGCATGATGAGGAGAGTTTTGGGAAGAGATCTCAGAGTCGGATGATTCACGATTTTCCTTGTCAGAGTTTGGTGGCGTTTGAGACAGGGCTGGAGGCGAAGGGACACTGGCGTCCATGATTTTTGGCGATGATGAGTTATCATTAGGAACGGAGCCCTCGGAGTGTGTTTTGATGTGGGATTCCAATGCCTTCTTTGAACTGAATGTAGTGGAACATAAAGTGCACTTGTAAACTTTCTCCCCATAATGAGCCACCTAAAAATGAGGCAAATGTTAATCTCTTGTTATTAATAAATGCCATTTTATAATAAAGTTAATAGTCAATTATCTAACCTGATGGAGTTTTAACACGTGATTATAACCAAATGATTTTCCACAAATTTCACAACTATAAGGCCTAAAATTAAAAAAAAAATCATTGATTAGTTAGTTATGCTGCTGGAATCTTAATTTATAAAATAGGACTCACTTTTCTCCGGTATGTGTGCGAGTATGAACTTTCAACTGTTTTGAGCACGTGAAACCCTTATTACACACCTTGCAAACGTATGGTTTCTAATAAAAGAAAGAGAGCAAGCGTTTATTAGCAATGTCTCAAAATATTTAAAATGTATCAAATGTTTTACCTCGCCAGTATGGGTTCTCATGTGAATGACGAGCTGGCCACTTTGGATAAATGTTTTTTGGCATATGTTACATCGATGCGGTCTTTCTCCTATTAAAAAAGAAGCAAAACGTTAATTGTTGTTTTTTCCAATAATTTGACAAAAAAATATATGAATGAATTCTTACCAGTATGAATTCTCATGTGGCGATGTAATTTGCCACTATGTTCAAAAGCACGCTCACAAATCTGGCACCTATTTTATGTCAACCAAACAATAATTATTTTTTTTAAATTGGCTAGTATTTTTATTTATTTCTGTTTTAAACACTACTATACCTGTATGGTCGTTCTTTTGTGTGAATTCTTCTGTGAACGGACAAATTTTCTTTGACGCTAAATGATTTTGAACAGTACTCGCACTGATAGGGTTTCTATCATGAAACATATTTCTCATTAGCACATTTGACTATGTTTTATCACATTGACATTAATTTACCTCTCCCGTGTGAGTGCGATAATGTCGGGTCAATCGTGCTGGCACTATAAAACAAACAGATTTGTTAGTATGCATAGTAAAAACGGGTAAAGTAAATTTCCAACTTACTATTTAAAAGCTAAGAGTTTAATGGTATACGTGGTGGGTGAATGGATGGAATGACAAGTTCTTTTTATTGTGACTGATGAAAATGGATGCAAAACAAAGGCTTGCCAAAATGTGGCCATGAACTGGACAAAAAACTCCCCTCCTTCCGCCCTAAACCTTATTTGCAAAGGGCTTTGTAAATTTCTAACACCCTCAGCCTTCAATGCCCTCAACTACAAATCTCATCTGATAAAAAACTAACCAACTGCAATGCACTTTCAAAAATGAACAAAGGAACATAAAAGTTGAACACTTACCAGCAAATGTTTTATGGCAAATGTCACATTCGTATGCATCATTTTCTTCCCTGTGAGATCTTAGATGGTTTTGAAAGGTATTTTTCTGTTGGAAAGTTTTGCCACAGAAGCCGCAGGGGAATCCGGACGTGCTGCTGGTGCTTCCAGTCGCACTGTCTTCGCTCCCAGCCTCCGTCGACCGAATCCCGGTGGAAGGGAGTCCAAGCTCAATGTGAACCTTGTCCTCCAGACGAGTCATTGCATTGGCCGCCAGGTCCGAAGAGTTATATTGATATAAGCTCACCTGAGACAAAAATAAAAACGTGTTACATTATGGGTGATCATTATAAAGATGAAGAAAAGCTTACTTCCGGAGTGCAAATTACTTTGCTAGGACCTCCTTCTGAATTTTTGTATACAGCAGGAAATTGTTGGCTCATAAATTCCATCATTGATGAGTTTGACATTTTCAGAGCGTCATAACCTGAAGGGGAAAATGAGAATAATGAGTGTCTTGGCCTTGGCAATTAATTTGTATGTGTGGGTGTTTTACTGGATTGTTTTTCTTGCTAAATCTCACTTGACTGACTTTGCATCATTATTTTTTAACTGACCTTAGTCATCGTTTAGTCATCATTTCAAATATATCTGCGTTCATTAAATATACGTACGTACCTTGTGCAGTACCTATGTATGTCATATTACATGCATCCGCTTTCTCTTCCGAGAATATTATGAAATAAATCCTACCTTTGCCATGCAAAATAATATTAATCTACAATATAGTAATCTTTCAGAGATTGCTTGTTGTCCTCAACCCATTATTTATAAAAAAGCAAACAAATATGACGCTAATAAAACAGGTTCATAGAACGGTTCAAATTATTATCATTGGTGATGAAATACAACATAAGCATTGGACGTAATATAACTCTCATATTTATTTTTTTAAATGCATTATCATATCTAAAAGTACGGGTACCAAAAATTCATGTTTGTCCTCAACTCTCTCCTCTCCGGGATGCGGGAGAGTGGTGAAAAGACTGAGAAAAGAGAAAAGAAAGAGCAAGGGAAGTGGCTGGTGGCTGGGACAAAAAAGGACAAGAATGGTAATATTAAGAGAGGTCAAGAATTGCTCAGTAGGCAAAATACATTGAGAGTATTCGTAATTTTGCAGAGCAAGTTTTGCGTTCCCAAAAGAGCGATCCCTCGCCCCTCACTCAGGAGATAGATAATGCAAAAGTATATAATGGGATAAGCAATATAGCGTCGTGTATATTGCAGAAAAGCCCCGAACGAATCAAGTCGGAGCCAAACGCCAACTAGTTTGCAGAATATTTTGCAGGACGCCAAATGGCTATGACACAAAGAAAGTTCTTGGCTTTTGGTGGATTATTAACCCAGGGCATGGTAGAGAAGGAAAGAGCTTTTGCACAAATCCCAATCTCTGCGCAGTAATGATGCAGCACTGGCATAAGTGGCATATTTTAACCATTCCCTTCCCTAACTTGTACTTATACTTTATTTTATTACGATAGGTTATGTTTAGTGATGCGAGGACACGTAATCTTTCAACAGAATGCATTCCCCACCAACCTTCTCTCTAATCCATTCATTGTTTAATGTGTCATAATGTACATTTTTATCTTTTGCTCAGCTACCTTGTAAATATAATGCACGAATCCCAGACGATACGTCACATCTAGAGTTACCAAATTATTTTCCATCATTGCAAATTTATTTATTTTTATCTCGCCTTGAAAAGAAGACTGTACAAAAAATACCCTTTATTCATCCCATCTCTCACTTACTCCCTTTCATCAAAATAACTTTTTTAAAGAGCCCATTTCCTTTTTAATATATTCTGCAATTAAAGCAATAGATGCTGATGACTATAAATGCAAGTGGCAGCAGACAACTTTCTAGTTATTTCGCAAGTTACATATTATAATTATTTTTTACTGCATGTACTGACCCAATCAACAAGCATTTGATTTTGTCTGCCTGTTTTTTTGTGGTCAACTGGCAAAACGTAGCAAAGAGGAAAACAAAATAATTACCCCTGATTTATGAGTTATATAAGGAGCAGAGAGTTAAATGGAATGCGAATTCAGTTCACTGCGCCTTTTGCTTCCCTTTGTATTTACAACAATATAATTGTTGATGGTGGCAAACAACAATGGGAGTTAGGATAGGTTTAGGTTTTTGCGTGTCTGCATCACTTGAAGAAGGAGTCATAAGAGCGTTGATAATTTCGTGAACAACAAAAACACCTTGAGTAATCCTTTTAGGCCTTAGTCAAGATATTTTGCAAGGATTTGAAGTAGATATATTTTATTATTTTACTGTGGCCATGATTCTTCTTTACTTACATCATCCCTTGGCCAACGAACTACACCAAAGGCTTGTGCTATTTTCATAAATAATGCAATTCTATTCTGTTGCCTAACCCAACATATTTATTTGTGCCGCGGCATAATTAATTTTAGTCCTTAACATGACGCAAGATCTGATCAAGAAATGATAACGTAATGAATTGAGTTCAAATAGATAATATAAAATAACTCTCTCTGTTTTATGCCATATTTTTATGTACATTTTTCATTTGCAAAACATGATGATCAAAACAAGTTTGCACTTTTTTATGCAGTCTCGTTTGTCTTGGTACACATCCAGCAAAAAATGAGAATCAAGGAATATTTTGTTGGATTGGAGTAAACAACTAAAAATAGTTTTAACACGCTGTGACTAGTTGCTGACGAGTGGGTCTCTCTTTAAATTAATCCCGTCTCGCCAATTCAATTAAGCCTGCCAACAATAGGCTTTATTGAATTGGACCAATTAGATGGGATCCAACAATGTCCCTTTGAAATTTTCAATATCCACTTCTTTAAAAAATGAAAGAAGTATGAAGATTGAGGTTGTTTGTGGTTCTGTTGGGGCAGGCAGAGGAAGGAGAATCTACATTTAAAGCCAAGCTCGTTTTTTGCCGTTGGCTCTGCTGTTTACTCCCAGTTGTTTTGGTGTAATGAGTAGAGGAATGCACTTAAGCGACTTGCTCACCGTGTTGTTCACTTCATTGAGTGGAGCTTGGAGGTGCAGGCGTTGAGAATTGGGCTGAGCTCCTGCGCACTCCACCCTCGCCCCCAGCCCCTGCGCCCTCGCCCCCCCACACAGCCCGCCACGTGCAGATGCACATCACTCCCCAACGCTTTTTTTAGGCCGCGTATCTATTCTCACTCTTCCCTCTTACATTACCTTACACAACACGGGGGGCGTCCACAG
>JAQIXN010000719.1:0-30101 GCA_034698145.1 Proisotoma minuta
TCGGTCAACCCGTTTGGAAATGGTGGGGGTTGGAAAATTTTCAAAATCAGTAAAATACAAAAAGGCTATAATTCGGCTGAATTTGGCTGAAAATGGTTTAGAACGATGCTTTAGGTCGATAATTATTTATTTAAACCGATTTCATGAAAAAATATTCAGATAGGACCACGAAATCGCAAAAATGTGGTATGGCAACAAAAAATATTTTTTTCATTCCATACAATTTTTATGGACATAAAACATGTTTTGAGATGATGATTACTTTCAATTACTTTCAAAGAGAGATAATTCCCTGACTCGGGCTACATGAACACTGCTCTGAAGGTTTTTTAATCGCGTACGCACCAATAACTGGAATAATTTAGATAATGTGGGGAATTTGTGTTCATTTCATATCTCAAGGTATAAACCACTGACCCTGCGTGTGAAATCATGGATGAATATAATCGCTTTGCTAACTAATTAATAGGGTCATAAAATATTACTACGCCAAATTATACACGCTTCCTTCACTCTCGATATTTTATTTTTAGTAAACTCTTTAATCAATGGAAAAAATAAATCACAAATTCCTTAATTCCGCTTTGCATTTCGCCTTGTCCTGGTCCTTGTCCATACGCACTGACCAAAGTAGATCAACACGTATTTTAAATGGCTAAAAATACATTTTTCATTTCTTCCTTGGCAAAGTCTTGGAGTTTATGTATTGCTCTAGTTGTATCCAATTGGATGAATAGTCCAACTCCACACGACATCTTCCTCCGATCCTGCTTATCCCATATCCATTACTTCGTTTAAGATTTAACCTCAAAGGAGCAAGCCCTATATCATTCTTTGATAGTTTTCTAAATTCTCCCAGTCCCTGATTTCCATCAGAATGTTTCATATCGAAAAATCCTGTTGGGAAGAAATTCATAATTTTAACACCGGTTAACTGATATTAATTGAATCCTATACCTTTTTCAATAGCAGAGGTGAAGCTATCATCTGACGCTGTTGAAGGTGTGGGTGTGGTTGAGCCTCCATCGCTATAATCCCTTCTTGGCACAGATTCGTTGGCCACCTCGAGAACGTCAAGAAGATAACAGGTAGAGGGCAAATATTCCGACGAAGGACGATGTGACAAAAGAGGAGGATCCTCCTCCAAAACTACAAGGGTCGGGGGCTGATGAGGATAGAAAAATGTGCGGTTATCGGTGCAGGAAATGAGAGAAGACTTGGATTCTTCTTCACTCATATACGATAATGAGTTTTCACTTTCTCTTCTAGCCAGAGGTTGTTGTCCATTATTGTTGGATTTTTTGGAGACTTTTCTTATATATTTCAGGTTTTCCATGTCCCAAGAATCGAGTTGAGAGTTGACCGAAAAAATTAATCGACTCATGTCCACCTTTCGATTGGCTTTGAGGAAATGTGAGGAAAAATGAGCTAAACAATGAAGAATTTGTTAAATGAAATGAAATCTTGAGATAAGGAAGGAAATTGAATTAACTTGTTTTGGATGCGGATGAGCGAGTTTACATATTTGAAACATTTGACTGACCATATAAAAAGTAACCTGCTAAACTTGGCTGCTACAAAACTTATTTGTAGCATAACGTAATTTAGCAAACAAAATAAATAATCAAGCTCTACATATGAATTTAATGTTGAGAGGTCATGAGCCATGAAAAGTCAAATAATGATATCACTGTTTGCAATTGGCCCATTTTTATTTATTTGTAACTTTTTATGACGACCTTACACTAATATTCAACGACGTTGTAAAATGCCAAAAGGATATTTTCCGATTTAATTTGGACTACTGGGAAGAAGTCATACAAACGCAGTAAGGTATATATGGCGTCATACATGCAGATTGAGTTATTCCCAATGTGGCGCATATTGGGCCACATCTTCCTTCCGGAATACATCCGGCCACTCTCAAAAATATGTAGTCCGTACTTCCAGCTCTTGTACTATGAATTAACTGTTCTCCTGTGAAAAAATATTTAATTTGCTGATATTGTCTTAGAAGAACAAAGTTTTACCTTGGACGCCATAATAAAGTGCAACTAAAAGAATTGTGAACAATATAATGGTGAGATGTTTACGAAACTGCATTTTCAAACAGCAGTTACAGATTTTGGATTGGAAGCTTACTTTTTTCAGTGACGAAAAGGAAAAGATGCTTTTTGCTTTTATACGTTTCCACTATATTAATATTTAGACGACCTTTTTCACTTCCGTGTATACTCATGGCTTATAAATACTGCAAATTCCATATTTTTAAGCTTATCAAAACTAAAATATATGCATTGTGGAAGGAAACTGTCAGTCATTTTTTTTGTTTGTATTTAAATTTATTTTTCAATTCCTGTTTTCAGATTTATTTGTTGAAAAATCTTACAATAATCTTACAATATCTTATAATAATTTTACAATCTTACAATAATCGATACGATATCATAAATAAAATTACTTTTAAATGCATTATGACTTTGTTCCTTGAAATTCCGAGTGCAATTGATCTTGATCAATAAGTTTGAATACTTCTCTAGTCCATTCATTTTTGTTTGTGGAGTAAACCTTGAACAAGCTCCTCGTGTCTTCGCTCATTATAGGAGTTATCAAATTGATAACGATTTGAAATAATTGAGGAGCTAAAAAATCACATTCCAATTTGAAATTAACAATACCACTGCAGTATAAAAAGTTTTGACTTTTTTTCTTACCATCAACTAGAAAAAGTTTTTCTATAATCCTGGGGAATCTGGATTCTAGGGTAGTGACGACCGTCACATAAATCCCAAAACATGAAAGGCAGGCGTGCTGTCGCTGTGAGAATCCTCTGATGCTTGCAATCCACGTTGAACGTGTAACATTCTTCCCTTCGTCCTGAGCTTTTCTAATCAGAATCTCGGCTGTCTCAAACATTCCATATAAATATCGTTGGACCCTATTTGCTTTTCCAGAAACCGCAGCTAAAATATTAATATCATAAAATTAATGTCATATGATAAACCAATAAATGCAGCTCTAATACCAGCCCTCAAGTCCCAGGATCCAAAAAGTGGCGATATTACTGGATTCCCGTTTTTGTCAAAACCATCTGAATAGTACGGAAAATCTGATTCCATATCAGACCAATCTTCAGACAAAAGGTTGTCTATGTTTTCCTTGGAACGCCATTCCAAGTTCTAGATTACAATATAAATTGTATTGTTAAACAATATATAAATTCTAATTGTTTGAGATAAATGTGTAACACATACTTCCATCAACATTCTTTCAGCTTGGTCCAAGTTAAAATTTTTTGCTGTGGTAAAAGCGAATATTTTAAATTGCCCCAGTTTTGTAAAACGTTTGTGACTATTTTGACCTACCTCTTAACCACCTTATCAAGTAGACATCTTTTTCCATATATTTATGCGGCAGTTTTGGAAATACTCTTTGTTTAAACTGCACATGTAAAATGTATAAACATAAACTTTTCCGATTAACTACAAATATTTGGTACCTGATGCAAAATTTTAAACTGTGTGCCAGTAAGGAACAAATCCTTTTCCACCGAATTTCCATTAGAAAGAACAATTAAGTTGACGATGATTAAAAAGGTCAAAGAGATTAATTTATTTGCCTCCATTATTTCTACAAATGAACTTGAAAGGCAACTCGCATTTTCTTTTATACCAACGACTGGTCAATAAATTTAATGATGGCGAGGACAAATTATTTTTCGTTTTATTACAGAGAAATTTGCTCCGCTTCAGACAAGACACCTCTTTATTGTCCTATTGCATGTTTTTATTTCAGGTAGAAAATAGAAGAACCATCAACTTTTCTTTCGTTACATAAGAAATTCTAAAAAAATATTGTTTTTCATAGGCACTCTTTCCTTGTTTAGGATGAGTGTTCAACTTTCACACTTAAATTGTTATGCAAGTAATTTTATGTTGTGTAAGTCATCGTCAATTATATTATTACTATACAATGTTTGTGCAGTTTTTCTAAGTTGAGACAATACAGGAATCATGGATTGCAGGCCCTTGGTTTTTATTTTTTTAATTGTGCATGCGTGGGAGCATAAATAAGTTGTTGTTTTTCTTTTGAAACATGCAATTTTTAAAAGCCATCAAGTTATACAACTAAAAGTGCATATTTAGATAAGATATGCATTTATTTTTTGTGCTTTGTTAATCAAGTTGTTATTGCATTTGTGGCTATAAAAGAATTATTTTTTTCAGATTAAAGTCAGTTTTCCTTATTGAATGGACCGAAAGTAATTAAAGTTTGCTGTGTCATTCAATAAAAAATAGTGTTGTTGTTGTTAAAAAACGCTATTATTATGCATTTTCTATAAAGGAGGTTTTTTGGACTGTTTTTTGCTCGAATTCTATGTAAATTCGGATTTTATAAACCGAAATGACCTGAGAATTTTTCCCAATGACTAATCCAAAAATAATCAGCAACAATAGATTTTTTTACAAAATGCATTTTAAGCATGCAAATCTTGCCTTTAACCCTTTCTCTTCAGTTTGTATATAAACACTAGAAATGTGATGTCTCGCAAGAAAACAATGATACAAATTCCTTTACAAGAATAGATTTAATAGATTTACAAGAATTAACATATTTAGTAAATGAATTGATTGTATTTGTCGGTTACAAAAACTTTGTCCAGACCTTAGAAATTACTTTGATCGAACGTTTGCTGCAGCTTTTGTAGTAAAATTCAGATTTTCTCATATTTCTCATATGCATTTGGGGCTTTTTTTTAGCTAAAATTTAGAATCTATCAGTTCACAATTTTAAGGTTGCAATTTATGTTAAAAGCTTGATTTTTATTAATGGATTTTTTTTATTGATTCTTTGAAAACAGGTTTAATCTTTTTTTAAATAAAGTTGTGCAAATTGCAGGTACTGCTTATGTATATATTTTTATGGGCTTTTAACAATTAGCCTTGAAACTACTGTTTGAATCCTCCAAACTCTGAATGCAATTCTGAAGGGTCGATTGTTTTGTACAGTTCTTCAGTCCATTCATTCCTATTCGTAGAGAAAACCCGAAATACTTCTCTGGTCTCTTTGCTCATCAGAGGAATCAGGACATTTGTAATTATTTGGTAAAGTTGTGGAGCTGGAACACGAGAAAAAAATAGTTTTGCACTAAAGCGACAATGTGTACGATAATTTATAATTACCATCCACTACCCAAACTTTATCCATATTTTCTGGGAATTTTGATTGATAGTTTCCAAACACAGTTGTGTACAATCCTATGCATTGTAGGCAAGCGTGCATCTAAAAATGTATTTTTAAAAACACTCAATAAACGTTCAATAATGTTATTTATTTGTTAACCTGCAAATTAAAACCTTTTACGCTAATCAGCATAACAAATCGTGTCACATTTTTCCCTTCGTTTTGAGCCTTTCTAACAAGGATTTCACCCTTTTCAAGCATTCCGTATACATATCTTTGCATTTTGTGTGATTTTCCAGAGATAAGGGCTTGCCGAAAATCCCACAAACCCATCGGCGCAGATATAACTATAATTATAATTGATAATTAGTGAAAATATATGCTATTATTTTAACAAATTCGTTAGATGACGTTGTAAAGTATTTACTTGGCCTGCCGTCATTATCAATTCCATCGTCGTAGTAAGGAAAATCTGATTCCATATCAGACCAATCCTCATTCAAAATATTATCGATTCCTTCCTTTTCACGCCATTTTATATTCTACAGTATTATTAACGAGAAATTAGATTTCGAACTGAGAAAAAATTTACCAAAAATTTGCCTCAATCAACGTTTTCTCGGCTTCATCCAGATTGAAATTACTTGCTATAAAACAAAAAAATCAAAATAAATATTTTTTCCAAATAATCAATATGTAAATATCACCTCTCAGCCATCTAATTAGATAGGCGTCCTTTTTCATGTAGTCATGCGGCAATAGTGAGAGTACTCTTTGTTTAAACTGTATTGAAAATTTTTCAAAATTCTCATTCGATTGAAATATTTTGAAATTACCTGAAATAGAATTTTTAGCTGCTTTGCAGAAAGAACTAAATCTTCTTCGACCGATTTTCCATCGCAGAACAGAAACGAACAAGAACACAATAATAATGCAATCAAAACTGGAAGGTTTTTTATTTTGTTATTGTTGTGCGAAACCATAATTGCAGTAAAAATTAATTATTGATGTAGCATATAAATATCAGATATGGTCTAATGAGAAGGCTGAATACCACCTCCCTTTTATATATAATTCGTTTATTCATAAATGCATAAAAAATTGAATATATATTCAAGCACGTAAGCAAGTTTTGACTGTCCGAAAATAATTGACAGTAATAATAAGAAATGGAATTTTAATTATTTTAGGAAAACTGAGTCCAGTAACTCTGGCTTTAACCAGAACCAACGCGCAGTTTGCAGCAAAAAGATGCATGCATATATGTACCTAACATAAAAAAATTACCCTTAAATAGTGTAGACATGCAAAAATCTTTGGATCAACTTTTCCTCAAAGGGAATGATACTTCACAATTTCATTGTTCATTTTTTTCAAAAATTTCAGACAACAAAAAAGGCAGATAATTTGCCGATTTATAGCTAAACTTGGGATTTAAATTAATGCATATAAACTTTTCTCAAAAAAGCTGATGATCAAGGAAAACAATGTAATAAAGTTGTCTTATCTCGATCAATTCCATGTGGTTATAGTTAACAACTAACGAATTGTGCAGGTCATGGCTCCTCAAATTGAGGACCCCAATTTTATTACCCGAGGAGTCAAAATAAGGAATGCAAAATTTGAAACGCGATGAAGAAAAAAAAACATTTACTGAACTTTCCATTTTACATATTCCTATTTCCCGTGAGAAAATTTTCGCCTTTACCAATAGCTATAAATTTATATAAAATATTACGATTTAGACTGCTGTTTACTGTCTTTCGTCGAAACCGAGTTGGCTGATAAACTTTTCTTTGCACCGAGTGACTTTCGAGATTTCCTTAAAAGTGATTTTCGTAGTGTAAAGTCTGCAATTGATTTCTTGTTTGGTAAACTTGCAATTCCTACAAAGCCTTGTGTAGGATTGTCGTGAGTCACGCCTCGACCAACTTGAATAGACCGTTTTTTACCTATCAAATCAGGAAAAGGACGTATTTTAATTGAAACTCAATTGTTTTATAATATCCCTTAAATTACCGCCAACTGTTATCATAACTGGGTTATCGTCGTCATCCAACTCCTCATATTGTCTCCTCACATTCCTCTTCATTGCGCGAAGACTCAAGCGATAAACCCAAATGAGACTGAAATAGACCAACGCCTGTACTAAAGAACCCCATCGCAAAATTCCGAGCAGCCAATTTAATTGGAAGATTGAATTTTCCATAATTACTTGATATTTATCAAAACAACCGACAGATACATTATTAACTCGTTGATATGCGTCGGGATGATGAATTGTTTCATTTGAGAGTCCTTTTTTTACTTTATCCTCCAAAGCTTTTGTATATTCTAAATACCTTCCGCAATTTTTAACTTTGATTCTGTTTTCATGTTTGCAACACGAGTGAGGAATATCAAAGTAATGCTGGATCCTTGATGTGTGGATAAGTTGCGTCCCTTTTTCTCCATGAAGTTTTTTAGCCTCTTCTTCGCTTAGGAGGACGTTGTTATTTTGGGGATCTCGTACGGTAGAGACCCTTCGACTAAATTCACGGTCATGTCCAAATATTTGGGGATTATTGTAGTCTTTGTAGGAATAAATCCCGCAGCATTGCTGAAGAAAAAAAATGCACTTAGTTTTTGTTTGGTGCTCTCAGATTTAGAAATTTTTACATATTGTTCTTGGAATTTGAACAAGAACGTTGGAATTCTTTCATAAGTCTTATTGTACCAATGAGAGTAAATTTTCATCCTTTCTGCAGTTACCTATATAAAATTTAAAAGTAAGAATAAAAGGAATAAAATTATTAACCACGTAAATCTTACCGGGACAAAGAAGCAAACTGAGGCCGAAATGTATAAGATGATTATAATAATTATTAAGACAAAGCACTATAAAAAAGAAATAATATGTTTTAAGATTACTTGAAGTATGTTTATTATTTTGTATTTTTCTATTACAAATTTAGGTGTCCAAGAAGTTAAGAGCCCTTTTCCTAGAACGCGAACAATGTAAAAAGTCAAATAAATTGAAAGCCATCCAACTGCATATTCAATCCAAAAACCAATGGCAAACGCAAAAGTTGGTGGCATCCCTCCATAAAGATAGTAAATGGATACCACAGTTATCATCAGACCGCCCGATCCAATCTGATTGAAAATCATGATAGCATTGCATTATGACAAAACATGAGGGAAATTCAAATATATTTTGGTTACAGCGGCAATCTGGAAAAATCCCAAACAGTACTTGCATGTACCACACATTTTTGAGTAACGCTTTGATTTGGTCAACGAAATTGTTGGTTAAAGAAGGACGGATTAGTATGACTTTGTAAAGCCTCCAAATGTGCATTGAGGTTAAACTTCTATCATGGAATGATCCAAATAAAACGTTACTAAAGGGACATTTAAAGGATATCGTCGCGAGTTTTTTTTAAATTTTTAAACGTTTCGTTTTTCTTAGTTTTTCTCGTTCTCGTCTAAAATGCAGGTTTTTTCTACTTGTTTAATTTTATCGTTAGTAATGACCTGTATTTTGGGGAAAAGTTTGCGAATCAATGGAGACGTAGAAAAGCCTAATAGAAAACGATTAAGTTCAGGGTTAAGATTCCCAATAAAACAGCCTCAAGCCCAAGTTGTTTCCTTGCAAAGTGTCAATAGCTATCTCAAACAACGGCCAAAGGATCGGCGTAGACATTTTAAAAGGAACATCAAGACATTGGAAAACAATCACCGACTTCAAAAACGAGATTATTGTAAACAAAAGTTAAATAAAGAACAAAAATTATTGTTGTTGCTTAATTGCTTACTCATTTTATTTTTCTCAGCATTATTGCAATTGGGTACGGTTCGAACATATACAGATGAGGAAATGAAAGAATTTGGTTTAGGCCAGTACTGGTTGAGTGCGCCATATGTCGAAGCGCCACCCTCACCTCAAAACCAGTACACAAGAACGGCTTTTACCATGGACGAAGAGGATAGAAGAGATAAACAAGCGTTTAAGAAGAGGGTCAAAGACAGTGGACATTCAGTTGCACAGTATTTAGATGCTTACGATCTATCCTTACAATTTCAGCTCCCCTACATGACTCTAGAAGAAGCTGATCAATTCTTCTCCATTAATCAAAATCCCGCTCCTCCAGCAAGCTACAGCTACGGCGCGGGCTATCAACCCTCAAATCAAGGGTTATATGGCGAAAGCGGGTCATATAATAATGACATGCAAACTCAGTACAACTCAAATCAAGGTCAATATAATGATTATCCAGCCCAAAATCCTTATCAAAATCAAGGTCAATCCAATAATTATCCAGCCCAAAATCCTTATCAAAATCAAGGTCAATCCAATAATTATCCAGACCAAAATGCTTATCAAAATCAAGGTCAATCCAATAATTATCCAGCCCAAAATGCTTATCAAAATCAAGGTCAATCCAATAATTATCCAGCCCAAACTGCTATTCAAAATCAAGGTCAATCCAATAATTATCCAGCCCAACCCGCTAATCAAGATCATGGTCAATCTAACAGCTATCAAAACCAACCTGGTAGCCCACAAAACCCAATGTATCCTAATACTAATGGCAATCCGGGTATAATGGGTCCAAATAGCCCAGGTCAGTCTAACGGTCTTCAACCTGGCGGGTCGCAAACCCAATTTGGTAGAAATGTTGGAATCAACCAAAATCAAGCCGGAAATTTTCCAAATGGCGTTAGACAAAATGCCAGAGGTTCAATGGAGCATTTTCGACCTAATGGTGGATTTGGACAAAGACCAATGGCAAATAAGCCTGGAGTTTCTAACAACAAAGATCCGCCAAAGTCAGTTAAAAGTTATTTAAATTGGTTCGCGAAAAAAGCTTCGTTGGGAAAAACTTCAAGGCCTCTTTCATTTATCACCATTTTAATTGTATATTCATTATTTGCCGTAAATAACATGTAAAATGCATACAAATAACTTAAATTTAAAACTCTAAGGAGTAATACATTATTATCCCGAGATTTATTAACTTTAAATATGTTTAGTAAGTAACAATAAATACCGTAATATCGTTATTTGTGCATTGTTAGAAAGGGATCGAAAAATCAAGTCAGTCTGTTACGATTAGGGGATATTAATAAAACTAGGTCTTTTCCTAAATGAATATTTGCTGACTAGCCATTCTATCTGTGAACGGGGTAATTATTTCTCGCGTAGCAAAATAGAATGTCAACCCAAACGTAATTGATATTGGTAATGCTGGTAACGCCTTTTTAAAAATAGCAAGAAGAAGCAGTGTCAAACAAAGTCCCTATATTAAATAAAAATATGAATCATTAATTTTCTCAAAACTGGTAGTAATAATAAACTTACAATAAGAATTGCTACAAAACAAGCCAAAGTCGTGTTCCAATCACCGTAACTTGAAGCTTTCCCAACCAAAACGCTGTAGAAAATGAAGTCTCCTAGCCCAAGTTTCACTCCACCTGAATACAAATCACATATGAAAGGAATCGTTTGTAAACGTTTCAATTCCTATTAAGTTTTATATTTTATCTTACGCTCTTCTTCGTTATCCTCGGTAATTAAATGACTTCCTGAATTTTCACCAACAGAACCATAATGGGCTCTTGAAGTACTTCCTTCACCGTTGTAATTGACTAAAATTTCGGCTCTTCGCCTTTCAACGCGATCCTGGCTTTCCTGGCTCCAATTTGGAGTAAAACCAACTGCTGCGTCTGAAAACGAATAAAAGCAAAGTTCTAAAATTTTTCTTTGCTGTGAAAAAATAAATAACCTGAATTTGGAGTGCGTGGACTTCCATTTTCATTTTGTTCGTTTGATTGGCTGCGTTTCTTTTTATTTTTGGATTTTGTTTTTGTAACACCAGAAGCTGAGGAAGCTTCAGAAGTCGAATTTGATCCATTTATGTTAATTGAAGCAGGTCCAGCAGCAGCAGGATCACCATCATCAGCAGTTCCAATCACCGAGTACATCATAGCGGCTGTTAAAAAATTAAAAAATGGATTAGCAAATACAGTCAAAATTTCTTTTGAAACATTTATATATTTACATGAATAAATTAATGCCGGAAAAATTGGTTCGTTTCTCTCTTGTGCAGTTTCAACAAGCACTCGGAGTGGTCCTCGAGGGCATAAAACTGCAACCAAATCTATTAAAAAATATGTATCAATAACATTTCTGCTTAAATATTGCTAAACATTTTTTGCCAAAAAACCTACCCCAAATAGAAATTACTCCAAGAACAACCCACGTCGTCCACTCGGGCAAATATTTAATGAAGACAAGGGCCATCAAAGCGGAAATAAAGATGAGATACGCTTGCTGTAAAAGCAATGGTCCGGATGCATGAATACAAATCATTCCTACAACTCCAAAATTCCACATTATAAGGCAAACAGTTATGTAATCCATTGGAATGTTGTAGGCTTGCAGAACTTCCTTCATGTACAGGTAAGAAAATATGAAGAGAAGCATCATAGACGACAAAATAAGCCAGCCTCGGATAAACCAATAAATTTTCTTCTTGTACAAAAATATCAAGAGCATGGTCATCACAATGATGACACAAAGTAGAATCATCGCATTAGCCACCGCATTCCACACCTTTGTCGACGTTTCCGTGCTCGTTTCATGAAATGGAGTGTACAAACTGAAATTTCAAACAAAAATTAGTGTTTTACGTTAAAAAAATGAATTTTCCAATAACCTACAGGTACTGGCCCTTAACAGTGTAATAGTTGACACTGGAAATTGTGGCGACAACGACGAGCATGCAGAGGGAAACAGGGACAAATAATTTAATGACATGTTCGGCTCCATATTTCAGCTCCAATTCTTCCTCCTCATCTTCGCTTAGTTGGGGGTGGCCTCTTTGACCCCCAGGAGGCTGACTCTCAATTTGACCTGAAGTTCTTGCTGAATTTCCGGAAGCTGGACCGGCGTTGGTTCGACTTCGACGAGTTGCTGTTGTTGTTGTATTAGGAACAGACACTTGGGCCGTGTCCCCTCCCCCGCCTCCCCCCTCCTCCATCTCAATCACAGTTATCAGAATCTCAATTAAGTTATATAGTTAAATGACTCATTAATTTTGTGTCAAAGTCCTTCAACAAAACTTTGATTCAAAGTCTTTTAACCTCAAAATGATTATTGAGCATATTGGGGTTCTTCGAGAATTTGAGATTTTTTGGATTTGACAAGAGGCAAATTGAGATATTTGTTTATCCGAAATGTTTCAGATAATTAAAAGAACTTATGCAATAATTAATGAAATATTAAACTGTAAAATCGATCAATTTAACAATTATGTTTTTAGCATAAGCATACTATATGCACATTTTTCT
This sequence comes from Proisotoma minuta, assembly GCA_034698145.1. Taxonomy (NCBI): domain Eukaryota; kingdom Metazoa; phylum Arthropoda; class Collembola; order Entomobryomorpha; family Isotomidae; genus Proisotoma; species Proisotoma minuta. The sequence continues at coordinate 12,520 of JAQIXN010000719.1, forward strand.
CTCTCTACTTCTTATATTAATTTTGGAGACAATGGAGGCAGATTGAGACGTTTCTTATTTTATTAAATCAAGAATCTTAATTAAATGCTAATTTCAATTGCAACCAATTTTCTGAGACAGGACCCAATTATAATAGTCCAGCTTTTTGCTAGTTGAAGAATGAGTTGACATTTCACATTTCTATATCTGAAACCTGTTTGTTATGTTTCTTCTTGTCTAGTCAAGTATCCCTTGACTTTTCTACCTGCTACTAATTGACTCAAAGATCACATTGTCACCTGTTTTCACTTACAATAATCTATTTCAATTTTCTGTCAAAACATATATTCTCTCGAATGGTATTGTGGTGCGACTTTTTTTCAGGATGGATTTCAGGTAGATCTCTGCAAACTTTTCAGCAAATAGTAAAATTCTAATTTCTATTGAAAATTTTGAAGGGATGGCCGGACTTGTGGTAGGACATCCGATAGACACGATAAAAGTGAGACAACAAGTGGACCCTCGTCCAATGCTCCACGTCATTTCTGTCATACGGAAACAAGGGAGGAATCATCATCTGATTTTCTTCCGTGGCATGGGCGCACCTCTCGTGACAAATGGGATCATGAACTCTGCTTATTTTGGCTTCTACGGGGGCTCACTTGACCAAATTGTCAAATGGCAGAAGGGGGGAAGTGACAGCAGTTCATATGGGGGCAAACAAGAGGCGTCATATTCCACGCATTATGCGGCAGGGTGCATTGGGGGAGTGGCTCAACTTGTCATCAGTTGTCCCGTAGATTTGGTCAAGGTTCAGCTTCAGAGTCGACTCAAAAAGCAAGAAGTTAAAGGTCCCGTGGATTGTGTAAAACAGATTGTAAGAAGTCAGGGGATTTTTGGGTTGTATAAAGGAATATTTCCACAATTTTTCAGGTTCAAAAATAAGCTTAAAATGTAACTATCAAGCTCATCTCATCAACTTAATTTCAGGGATGTTCCAGCTTCAGGTCTCTACTTTGTGATTTACGAGTTTGGGAAACGAAAGCTGGATTCATATTCGTCAGGGAATAATGTGAAGCTTAACCAATTTATTGCTGGTGGGTCTGCAGGGATGCTGTCTTGGTGGTCAATTTTGCCCTTAGACGTCATAAAATCTAGAGTTCAGGGGGATTGCCCCCAAAATCCAAAGTATAAAGGGATGATTCATTGTGCCAGAGTAATTTTAAGGGTAGAAGGACTGAGAGGAATGTTTCAAGGATTTTGGCCTTTGACGATAAGAGCATTTCCAGTTAATGGAACAACATTTCTAGTTTATGAATATTTGTTTGAAAAATGCAAAGACAATCATCATAATGTTTTAAATAGTTGTAGTGACGAGTTTCAATTAGGAGATGAAAATATTAACAGTTGACATTTACTTTTTGAATATAACGTTATCACAGTATTTATTACTTTATTATTACTTTCTGCATACATCGTAATTTTGCATGAACCAATCCACACTTTCTTTCATGGCCTGATCCAAAGGAGTGAATTTAAAGTCTGGTAAATAGTTTCTCAATTTTTTGTTGCTCGCAGTTTTCTTGTACTGTCCATCGGCTTTGGTGGCATCAAATTCCAACTTGCTTTCATCCATCCCCAAATGTTTTGCCACTTTTTGAGCAACATCTTTAATTGACACTTCGTCATCTTCATCCACGCTTAAAATTATGGGATCCACTTCATCATATTCTCTTAGCACCCAAAGGAACAATTTGGCCAAGTCAAGGGAATAAATAAACTGTCTCAGTGGACTTCCAGTTCCAAGCACGAGCCCAACTTCTCCCTTTTGTTTCTTCAAGTAAAACTTATGAATTAGACCGGGGATAACATGACTATCTTCCAAATTATAGTTGTCCCAAGGTCCAAACACATTACAAGGGATCACTGCTGTATATTTCAGTCCGTGTTGTTGGAAATAAGCTTGATTCTGGACATCAATCATTCGTTTGGCATAAGAATATCCGAAATTTGAAGGATGAGGTGGACCATTATGGATCATGCTTTCGTCAATAGGATAGCTCGTCTTGTCAGGAAAAATGCAGGTGGACAGACAAGACACGACTTTGGACACATTGGAGAGGAAAGCGGTGTTCAATATGTTGTCGTTGATTAGTAAATTGTTTCTTAAAAAATCCAAGTTGTGAGCCATGTTGTGGAACAAACCACCGACCTATTTTTTATAGAAATTAATTATAGCGTCACATCGTTATTTTCTGCATGCAAATATTGATTGATTACCATTGCGGCCAGATGAATAACATGAGTTGGCTTGTGCTTGTCAAAAAGTGCCTTAACTTGTCCAGGGTCCCTCAAGTCTCCGTCTTTTGAGGACAAGAAAATCCATTGTTCGCCTTCTCTTTGGTTTTCCTTGTCCTGGAGAACGGTTTGGATGGCTTTTCCAACAAGACCAGAGCCCCCAGTTACCAATATTCTTTTGGGAGACATTCTGTTTGAAATATTTCGAGAAAACGGAAACGGAAGCTAGTTTTGTGTGACCCAGTTTTTTTTTAAATGTATCTTTTAATTGAACCCGTTTAGTTTAATTAATTGGTAAATGCTTCTTCTGCTGAGGGAACTGCCGTCAATTGGTTGAGATAGCGTCGTGTCAAATTATTTATTTAGTGACGTGAACAAAAATTAACAGAAGTTTTCATTCAAAAAACAATGTAAAACTTTCAGCGGCAAGCCGGTTGCATTTGCAAAGTTTTGAAGAATTTAATTGTTGACAATTTCTTGATTGTTGACCGATGACAGGCTACGACCTAGACATTTTGTCATAGGGTGACGACGCATCGATATAATAGAATCGGATTTAAAAGAAGAAGATACATAAAAATGCCGGAGTCCTTATCCTCTAAAACAGTTTTCGTGTTGGACCACTCCCACTGGATGAGAGAGGGGTCAGGGGTCACGGTTGAAATTGATTACGGTGGACAGCCCCCTCAGGGTCAAGGAGGTAAAAAGACCAATTTTGTTTTCTGTGTAATTTCGAGATATCATTAACATTCGGTTATGATTTATTAGGTCGAGGAAATGCGAGGCCGTATTTTACCACATCATTTATTCCCCCGGTACAAAAATCCCTGTGGACTTGTGCCGTCGAAACGGTCCTTGAATATACAAGAGTTATCACAGATCTATTTGCAAATGAAAAGCTGTTGAGGTTCGGTCTATGTCAAGGTCAGGGAAATCAAGGACAATTGACCTGGTTAAACAATTGGGACGTTCTCTCAGATGGTGTCCAACAACAGAGCGTCAGCTTTGTAAGTTTTAGTTTAGTGAATTTTCCGAGGTTTTAAACTAATTATTGTTTTGTTTGACGATATTTATATAGTTGGCTGAAAAATTGGGGACATGTGGACCTCCCCCTCAGGCTCTACCTCACGTTAAATCCTCAGTGTCTACTGTGACGGGGATGCAAATTGGTATTAAATCTGCGATCGAAGCATTAAGCCAACCTACACCTTCTCAGTTTGCGTTTAGTCAAAGCCAAGGACATGGAAAATCCAATTTGAAAGTAAAACAAAATAACATTTTACTTTCATTTGGAATTTTTAAAAACTATTTTTTTGTCCTTTAGGCCATAAACAAGGGGCGAATAATTTGTATAACATCTTTAACTCCACAATCTGTTGGAAAAGGATCGGGAGAAGATTTGGAGGATTTCTTCATCAACGCATTATCTCAACACAACCGAATGGTTGCACCTTCTTCAGATCAGTGAGATAATCTATTGGAACCATTTTCTAAATTGTCTATATCGTTTGTATTATTTGCAGCTTGTTGCCAATTTTAGAATGTGAATTTGTTTTAATTTCTATCCATCCGGTGGGAAAAGAGAAATTTTCAGTTATTCAATCCAGACCAAAACGGGAAGTGCCTCCAATCCTAAACTGTGAGACGCATGTTGTAGATGCTGAAAAAATAGTGCAAACAATGGTGGAACTCTGTGTTTCACATCATGATCTAATTTCCACAATTGTAACTAACATCCCAATGAAAGAAGAGCAAAATGCGCAACACAGTTCTAATTATGATGTAAAGCTTTGGCATCCTCGCATGGCAGCTACCACTCCTGAAACTCAAGTGTTGAAATGGTCATCCCCTCTGACCCCAAAGACGTCTGGAGGAATTTCCCTCCATCACTGTACATCTGCGGTTCGAATAACGCCTGTGGATATTAATGGAAGGCCAACCACTTGTTTGACCTCCTTCTTAATGAACGGTCGCAGTGTTTGGTTGGAGGTGTTGAAGAAAAGCGCTGGCAAAACAACTTCTCATCTTCTAACATCTCACGGTGGAGAAATGTGGCTACACGTTATTGAAACGGCTAGAAATTTATTGGAAGATCCACCATCAATATCTGAAGGCGTTGGTGGCAGAATCACAGATTACAGAATTCCCGTAATTTGAAAGAACAAGCTATAATAATTATTATTCTGAGGCATAAATTAATTGAAATTTTTAAAAAGGATTTTGCGGACCTTATTCGAATGAATTTGATAATTCCATATCCTAAAACTTTTTATGAACACGTATTGAAGAAACCTGATACTCGAGAACGTGATAGTAGCAATCCATTTTTGATGAGAAGACGAAGTAGTGCTGAGGATTTTAAGAAACCTATTGAAATGGCCAAGGAAAGATTGAATAAAAAGACAAATTTTTGGCCGATGACAATAGGAGGAAGTTTGTTATTCCCAATGTCTGTGGTAAGATTTGAATATACTCATTTTTCAGATTTCAAGTAAAAAAATCTGGGGATTATTTGATTGTAATTAAATGTTGTTAAATATTATCACAGCACATTGACAGCCTTTTACGACTGATGCCACTAGACAATATTTCAGATATGGACAAAGTCGAGTGTGATAAATGCATTTGGTCATTAATGTCTGTTGAAGCCAGGGGGGAACCACCGATTTCTTCCGGTCATAATAAAAAGGGACACAAACGCGACGACCAATGGCGAGCAGTTTACAGTGAACTTGAAACTTTTATAAGAGCAAATCAATACTCTGAAAATCATAAAAAAGTTTTGGAATGCTTTCTCGAAAGCCGACGTGCTGATTCTAAAATCGATAATAGAAGTGAGGATAAAGCAAATAAACAAAAGACACAAGATATGGAAAAGGCTTTAAAAAGTTTAGCACAGTTTGGTACCACCACAATTTCAATCACAGAAACAGATTCTCCAATGTCCCCCCAATCCCCACCCCCAACTCCTTCAACAGGGAAATCTCTCCCAGACCTCAATGCTTCTTCTTCATCATTATCCACTTCAACATCTTCAACAGGAGAAGGAAAAAAATCAGCGTCACTTTTGGCCTTGTGGAGTGCAAAGACTGAAAAGAAAAATTTGCGTGTCCTTACAAATACAAAATTGTATTCACATTTAGCTCAAAAGGGTGGGGACAATACTGGAGATGATGATAAAACTCCTTTAAAGACAAATGGAAGAAAAGTAATTGACGGTGCAAAATCGTAGTTTAAAATGAAAAGGCTTTTTTACTCTATTATTGCATACATACTTTTTATTGCGTGAAAATACAGACAATTTGAAATTAACAATAATAATAAAATTATTATTATTACATATTTTTGTTTAATATTCCATTCAACTTGAGCCAAAGGAGGGCAAACTATCAGAATCTGACATATTTTTCTTAATCTTTTTCTGATGAACATGATGAGCAATTGTATGTTTAGCCAGTGTCTGATGACTGTGTACTGGACTTGGGGTCTCAGAACTACTTTCGGTACTTTCAGTTTTAGGATTCGAGTCTTCCATGTTCCCTTTGCTCCCTTCTTGTTCTTGCAGTTGTTCACCATTCTTAATCTCCAACAATCTTGAAATTGCACTTTTGACATGTTCCTTTTTCCGTCCCTTTTTCAACTCTTTTATTGTTGGCAGTCGTTTGCCTAAACTGGGTTGACTTTGAACATTATTTGGATAATAATTCCAAAAAGGTGAATATGGATCGTAATAAGGATAATATGGAGAAGGGCCAGCAGCACCATAACCATAATAATTATTAGGATTATTATAGCAATTATTGTTTGCATCATTTGTGGTTTTCGATTCTTTGGGTTGTCCACCAACTTGTAGTCCGGGCGAATTGTTCTGATCTAAAAAGCAAGGAGGAGCAGTGCAATTGACAACCGGTCGGAAGCCAGCTTTCATCATTGTTAGCCAAGGCTGCTTTTTAGGCTCAACGGTTACAGTCACTTCAGTTCTTCCTTTAGCTTGAGGCCCCCAACAGAATGAGACGCCATCGTCGACTTCTTCCTCATCCTCGCTTTCATTACTGGCATTAGTATTATTAGTATTATTACTTTGGGATGGAGCGGGGGGAGATAATTCCGTTAATTTGGGAATGAACGCGGCAGTTTTCATTGGCGTTATTGATAGACCCTCTGGAACAACTGCGGTATCCTGTGCATTCAAAGTTTGATAATTTGTATGTGAACTATTTCCTCCGCCCATTAACATTTGATACAGTTGCATCTTTAGCAATTTCTTCAAAACTTTTCTCTGCAAATAAAAATACACATGTTATCTTTGATACCCAAATTATGACATTTATATAGGTGAATATTTATAAACCTTTGAATCATTGTCAGAATCTGAGCTGGATTCAGACGAATCTGATTCTGAAGATGATGAAGACGAAGAAGAAGATGAGGAAGAAACACGACGCTTCTTTTTCTTTTTAGGAACCGAAGGAGGTTTTTGCTTTATCTGTTGTTTTACAGGATATTTTTGTTGTGGGATGCGAGGTCTTGTATAATTCTGACTATTCTGAGTTGGTCTTGTGCTTGTGGCTGTGGGTTGATGTTGAGTTGATGGTTGCTTCTGAGATTTTGGAGGATACAAATGTTGGACTGGAGGTGACCTTTGCTTACGGTCAGGCTCTTTTTGATGGGGCACAGGTTTGACAGGTTTTACGGTAGCTTCTTTGTGAACGTGGCCTTGTTTAGCAGCAGGTTTACTGTCATGATCCTTTTTAGCTGGTTTGTTTTTACCAATACTCAATTTCTGAATCGCTTTTAATATATCGGCTATTTCAGGATCGACGTTAGAAAGCTCATCGTTTTCATTAACCGGTTGTTGGATATCCTCATTCTCCTCCATTTTTGATATAAATTGAATAGGTTCATCTTGGATAGGATCATCTTGAACAAATTCATCTTGATCAAGTTCATTTTGAGCAGGTTCTTCTTCTTGTTGAATTAGCTCACTATCCAAATCGGACAGTGGCTCTATAAATTCTGAAGCCTGGTTTGAGACATCCATTTCCTCGGATGGTAGTACAGAAGAAATTTCATCATAAGTCTGCAGATCCTCATCTTGCTGATTGTTCTCATCAACTTGTAATACATCTTCCCCTTTATAACTTTGGTTTACAGTATTCCGTTTTAGCAAATCGTGGCGATCTCCAACATGTTCCTTCTTGTGGCTTCCATCCTTGTGAAAATGATGATGTTTGATCTGACCCTCTTCCGAAGGAGTGCTGATTGTTACCGAGAGAGAACCACTGGAAGTTGAAGCACTGGGAGTCCGATCTAACAAACCTCTTGCCATCAACTTTGCAAGATGGTCATGCAATCGCTGACGTTGCTCTTCTCGCTCTCTGTTACGTTCCTCTTCTTCTTTATGCTCATCTTCATCGTGCTCAAAGTCCTGCCATCCATCTTCCCATTGAGGTGCAATTGTCTCAAGAAGTTCCCCTTCAGCCACAGCCAAGGACTCTTTCGGTGGAGAAAGTTGACCCCAATGATCAAGAGGGGGTCGACTCATTTTAAAGGGAATATAAATAATAAGAATCAAATAAAGTTAATCTGCCACCAATTGATAAGTAGTTAAAGTACTTAGAAACAATATAATTAATTACGGGTATCTTTTTTATTTGAACACATATAGGAGACAAATAGACAACTCTTTTATAAACGTACTGTTGCATGTTTGTATCATTATATAATATATTGGATCGAATCTTGGATTGTCGTCAGATAATTAGTGACTAATATTGAAAATGTACACTTGATAAACTTAGTCTTGAACATCACATCAGTTGAGCGATTGTTGCTTAAATTCTAATTATGATAATAATATTTTTTATAATAATCTTAATATATAAAATATACCAATTTTTATAGGAATTAACAATGTTTTGTTAAGCACAATAATAATAACTAGCTCAAATATAGTTCAACCTTGTAACATCTTAAATCACACCTTTTAATAGCTGCGGAGATTCAATCCTACAATATTATCATCACAATTTGAAAAAATTCGTAAGCATTAACAAAAAATTAACGTTTCAATAAACAATATTGAATAACATCATGAATCATGATTGAAAAATTGCATTTATAAGACAACTTAAATTGAGATCAAACCAAATCATAATCTTGTTGACCTTTCCCAATCTGTTGATGTTTCTACTTTTGGCTGCATCTTTTTGAGTAAGCGTGACGTGGTGGTGTCACTGGTGTCCCCACTGACAACTGTCCCCTTCTCATCGTTCCGCTTGCACCCGCTCCACTTTGGCTTTGGCGTTGAGTTGAGGGCAGGTTTGAATCCTTCTTCTTCTTCTGGCACATTTTCAAGATCTTCAGAAAAGGAAAATTTATCTGGCCCAAGTCCAGAATCTTCATTAGTTTCGCTTTCATCATCCTATATTTAAAAAAAAAACAAGCTTTTAGATAGAATTTAGTTACAAATTTTTCCTAGTACCTTTTGATTCTTCTCATTTTCACTGTAGCACCTATTTCTTCCTCTTCGCTCAAAATCAAAGGACGTCCCTTCGTCCATTTGAAAACTACTTTCAGCAGTGGGCGCAAAGCCATACTCCAAATTTCCTGTCGGTATTGAAATGTTTTAAAGTCCATATGTCGGAAAAACATTAAAGTTAAACTCGCTAACCTGTTGCTTTCGCAATGGCCAATTTTTCCGGTGGCCCAGCCAACAGTTGGTAATCCTCTCCGACAACCCACATGTCTTTTGAAACGTGCAATGCCCCATTCTCATCCTTGTAGTAAATGCTCCCAGTCTCTCGGTCCACAACGAAATTTGGATAAGCATTTTCCCTTGACGCGAATTCCTCTTCCTCCTCCTTCCTGTTTTGACTTTGCATCACGACATTGTAAGGCCTGGGGCTGAAGGGGACCCCAAACTCGTCGAATTGTGTCAAACATCTCATTTTTGGAAAATTGTTTGGTTGTTTTTTCAAAAGAGGAGAAATTGGTGGTGACGACAAGTTGAGGCGCTTAAGACTATTGGACATTTCCGTTGCAGGGGAATTTATTTGTTGAGATCCGTTCAAATTGAGGGGATTGACGCGATCCCGACGTTGTTGTCGGTCATTGTTAACTGGCTCCTGATTTACGACAGTAATTTCCACTTCCACGCTCCTCTTGGCGGCGTCCATTGTTTCGGTGAATTAGTTGTTTAACTAACGGCCTTGTAATGCAATGTGAAATTTACCAATATCAGCTTCTTATACTGAAATACAAAATATAAGAAATAGCTTAGTATTTTGATAAGCTGACTAAATATTAAGCGTATTCTAACCTTACTGGGGAAATTTGGCAGGGGGGATTATTTTTTGGGAGGGGAAAGACCGCAAACTAAAATTAGTGGAGGGATATCCAATTTTCTCACCGACTCTTTTCCCACGGATTTTTCTCACTCGCGCCTCTTCACTCTTTGTTTGCACTTGCCCTTGACGCAACTCCATGCTTTTGATGCTTTTCCTGATTTTTCATTTCGCAAATTGAAAATTTTGCCTGTAAATAATTATTGTAAGGTAAAAAAATAATTGTTTCTAAACATTAGGAAACAAGGGAGTCTTCTTATCCCAAGAGTCCCATATTTGATCTCTTTTAATTCTCTCAAAACTCAAAAGCCAAACACTTTCTCTTATAAAATCGTGAAACTTCCAAAAGTCCTCAGCATTCCTTCGATATGTATGAAGGCATTATAATAAAATTAACGAGATACCTGCAGATATTCAAAAATTTGATTTATTGATTTGTATAGGTGATAGGGCTCATCATTTTAATGGACACGAGACATGATACTTACTTTCTAAACTTTCTAAATCAGTTTTCTTAAATTGCTGGGTGAATATAGCTATTCGACATCCGTTTTGTATTTGCTAGCAAATTGACAATAAATGTCATTACTATTCACAAGTTGCTCGTGTCAATTTTACTTTAAAAGTATAGACTATTATAGCTATTCTGAAATTATTTGTAACTTGTTTAAAAACAAATTTTGATAAATTCGTGTCGCAGTGAAAACATTTTCAACAAAGGACTCTATAATTTTCAATTGAATTGAATTAACCTTTTCATTGAAGAAAATATTTCATACACATGTATTTTATTTAATAAAGTCTACTTGTGCGTCAAACACGTTAAAACGTTTAGGGCGATTATTTATTCAAAATAGAATAATTTTGTGGAATTTCCCCAAAAAAATCAAAATGAACGAGATTCCAAAAATATTTGATCAATGTTCATTCCAAGTTTTTGACTACAGTCTTTTGGACAATACGACTTTGCAACCATTTTTCGCAGTAGAGTACTATTTCACAAATTTTCTGCCCATTTCATTTGATGGGGATTCCGAAAATCTAACGGCAATTAACGTCTTTCGAACCTTTACTCCCAAACTGTCAAAATGCACTGGGATTGTAGTGCATAACAATGAACTTCCTGCACTCAGCTATTTTTTGAACATTTTAAACGTTTTAGCATTTGTTTCTTCCGTTTTTAATTCTCAAGCGTTTCTCATACAATGCAAACAGTATTTACAAATTCCAATTAATTTCATCCCGATTACTGGAATCTTTGTTACCTTTTCGGAAAACTTGGAGGACGGGGAAATTCTTTGTGCGGCAAATAATCCACACAGCAAGGCAGAAACAATTGTAAACCACAAGATGACAGGTCTTGAAACTTTTAGAGAGTTGAAAAAACGCTGGCGTAGTGTAAACAAGAATTTAAATCTGAACAAAGTGTTAACTGGTATTATGGGACTTAAAGGACTTGTCCAAAGGATGTCGCAAAGGAACAAAACATGCTCCTTGATTTCACCGTTAAAGAAAGTAACTTCAAACTTTTGCGCAGTTGAAACACTTCGAAATTTTTTCAATTTCACTGCTGATTTTGATGCCACAAGTACAAATTTATATGGCACATTTTTCACAGACTTGATGGTCACTCAAGACCTAAGTGATGCAATTATGACAAATCCTAAGCAAACAAAAAACTCTCCCTCTCTATTCGGTTGGATAATTCACGGGATGTATGTCGATCCTTTTGAGTTTATCGTGGTTACAAAAATTGAGGAAACTGGTTATTTTGTGCCATCATTTGACCAAACAAGTTTGATTTGGTATTTTTCAGGAGGATTTTTTATATTGATTGTTGTAATTTTCTCAATATCAACCTGGAAGCTGCATGGCCTCAAAGGACTCCCGTTCCATTGTTTCCGTTTTTCAGCCATAATTCTGGAACAGGCTGATTTTAACATTCATTTCAAGACCGTGAGACTTCCTTTTCTCTATTTGATTTGGAGTGTGGCTGCCTTTTTCCTCGGTCTGTATTACAAGGGAGACCTGTTCTCAAAACTTACAACAAGTCCTTCCCCTTCAGTGCCTCAAACTTTAGAAGGAGTCTTGGCAAACGGTCTCTCAATATTCTCCACAACGTATGCATTAACGGAAACAATTTTCCCAGATATACTAAAACGCATCAACAGCACTGACGACGCTTCATTTTCTAATTTTATGAACACTTTGAATAATCGAACAATTGCCCTGAATCCAAATGTGATATCTCTTGCGAGAAATTTGTCACTGAATATTCCTTTGAGGACAAAAAAAGAAAACAAGGAAATTTTAGCCCCCTCTAAATTTGCCCTGTTCAATGTTAAAAATGATTTGCATACATTTTCCCAGTCCTTGAAATATTTTACACGTTCCATCAAAGGAATTTGGAATAATGACGTGACTCCTTTTGTTTGGAGAACGCCTTGGACAGGGATAAATAATTTCTTTTTCCCAATTTTCTCTCAAGGACTTGCAACACTAGTTGAAAGTGGGATATTAACGAGATGGAGAAAGTTTGAAAATATTGGGCGACAGCTACGACAACTAAGACGATTTTCAGAAGGAAATCATTTTGCGAGACTGTTACTTTGTGATGAGCATGCAAAAAGTGGAGAAACATTGGAAGGGAAACCAATTTCAGTTCAAGCTCTCAAAACTCCATTTGCAATGTGTGCATTGCTTTTGATTTTTCCAATACTATTGTTCATTTTTCATGAGTATCGGGTGAAAAGAGAAAAACATACTGTTGTCAATAAGTTCATTATGTAGTTTTAATTTGTTCAATAAATAAATTGAAAAAAATGTTAAAAGACTTTATGAAAATATTGGGTGTTCACAGATTCCTATATCCGAATTGGGAGCACAAGAATAGAAACAGCATTTCTTGGTTCCTATACAATTTCATAAAGTTAGCGCGTCTTTAAAGAAAGATCCTTAAAGAAGCAATTTACAAACCTTCGCACACAGAATCATCTCTGCATTGTGACGCATCCCTGCCTAATGTGACACATTGAAGTCCTTGCGACAATGGACGACATTTGCCTGGTTTCAGTTTAGGGACTGTAGGGTCCGTGCTTGAAAGAAGAGCTGAACCTTATCCAATACTGGATATAAGTTTCTTTCTTTCTTTTAAAAAAATAATTTAAAAACCACCTGACGCGATGTCATCTGGCGGAAGAACTGTTGCAAATAAATTAGGATCTCTCTCAAAAGTCCCGTTATTGGCGGTAGAATTTGAGTTATTTGTGTAAGTTTGCGAAATTTCAGCGGGATTAATCGATCCTGAGGCCCTTATAGGGACAAGGGCTTGGGCTTTTTTTGAAGTATTTGTAGTAACTATTATGGATATTTTAGCCGAGCCTTCCTTCTCAACTTTTGACAACGTTGTATTTATACCTGGAGCTGTAATATTTTTCAAAATTTCCAACCAAATTTTGATTTTTCATGCAATAATAATGAAAAAAACATGCCATGCAATATTTTTCAAAACTACCAAGTAATTTAATTCATGCAAAAGCAAAACCTAAACCTGCTCTAAAAATTTCAATATTCTAGTGCATTTTACTAGATTCTGTAGTTGAAACATTGTCTTCCATTGCCCCAGTTGTAATGGCTTCTGCATCCCTTCGTTTTCTGTGCTTTTTATCCTCGTCGGCTGGATCTTTCATTTCCTTTGGATTTTGACAATCTTTCCCAGAAGGATTTAGTGTCGTGGTCACCATTGTTTTAGAATTTGCTGGTGGACCTGCAGCACTTCGTTTAGATTTCTTGGTTTGATGCTTGTGGGAAGAATTTGTGCAGTTTTCTTCATCTTCTGTTTCTCTCTTTTGCTTTTTGCTCATTCCCATCCCTTTGCTTCCGTCTTTGTCATTAAGTTGAGAATCTAAAGCAGTATAATAATATATCAAAGAATTACCACTTTATAAAATAATATTTTTATATCTGACTTACCAGAATTAGCTGTAGTTTCTTCCATTATTGGTGAAGAGGTTGTTTTGCGTTTTGCCATCATTCCCGGAGGAACATCGCGGCGATATCTTTCGACACTACTACTAACAGATGTATTTGTGGTTTGAGTATGGACGTCGGATGAGGCTGGATTACCCGAAGGGCTGTTCCAAATTGGACGATTGTTATAATAATGTGTTTCGCCATATTCTTGTCGTTGTTCCAAGCTTCTTCGGCTTTTTCGCATTCCAGGTACAGGCGTTTTTGAAGTTGATGATCCTCTAGCTGTGGAAGAGTCGGAGCTTGACTCTGATTCTTCGGAGGAGGATGCTGATTTTGATTCTGTGTTTTCATCTTTTTTGCTTGAATTATTATTGTTTTTCCCCTTTGAGGAAGAGGAAAAGGATGAAGAAATTTTCTCCTTAACATTTCTCACACCTTCGTTAATTTTATCTCCAAGCTTGCTACTTTTTCTGGTGGAACTTTCATTGTCATTGCTACTCTCATTTTCTGACGAAGGACTGCGTTTTGCCCTTTTGCTCTCATTAGACTCATCCTTGTCGGAGGATTGTTCAGTGGTTTGATCGGAAGGGGATGAAGTGGAGTCTGACATTGTGCAATTGGAATCTAAATTTAAAATAGCAAGTTATAAAGCAAAACTGCATATACAATAAAATTTAAAAGTAGCTTTTTAATAATACTTTTCCCTGTGCAGTCATTCTTATTTTCACTGGCTGTATGATTTTTAACCCACTCGGCGGATTTGTTGATTCCTTTTCTAACTGAAAATTTGTGTAAATGAGTATAAGCTGAACCCATTTAGCCTCTTATTTGTACCTGACTCTTTTACTTCATTAGCTGTCCCTTTAACCTTATCCCATCCAGTATTGACTCCGCCTTTGATACTGTTTCCTACATTTTTGAAAAAACCTTCCACTTTTTGTGCAGTTTCCTTAATTTTGGAATTTCCATTGTTGGGTTTTGTCGAATTTGACGAGCTCGTGGAGTTGGACATGGAATTTTCTGTACTATGCGACTCATCTTCTGAAGAACAACACGTTTTGAGACAGCTACAGCACTTTTGCACAGTTGCGTCATCTAAAGGACAAGCGTCTTCCTAAAAATACAAAACAATTAAAGTCGAATTCATTTTAATTATTTCTTTTATGGGCTAAATGAGACTTACCTTGCATTTTGGTTTTAAGTCTTCTATTCCAGTCTCACATTTAATTTGTGGTTCTGCTTCAGGTTCAGGCTCATTATCAGCCTTTGCATTTGGTTCAGAAGAAGAAGGGTCAACTTCCGCCTCACGCTTTTCCCTTAGAACAGAGTCCCATACAGAATCAGAATGACGCAGACTAAATGCTGACACTAAACTAATCGTTCCAAAAACAAAGACTAGCATAGGCAGCACCTGAAATTTTTTTGGTTAAATATTTGTTAGGTTTGTAATTTTGAAAAAAAATATTACTTTTGGATTCTTCATTTTGACAAGTTTCTAAAATATGCGTATCACTGAATGACTTGATTTTTTTTATCACAATCAAAATGAGATGATGATGAAGTTAATTCAAATTCAGTCAGTTGTTAACTTGACTATTGTATTAACCCGAAACCTAAAATTAAACTAATGGATCTCCAATTATTGTCGGTGGCTTAGTTCTATTTATAAAAGAGACAAATTCTGGAAATCTCGCCACATGCAATTTTTTGATGTACACACAAAAAGACGTCAACTTCATTTCCTGTCCATTAAGCTTTTATACAATCTTTGTGTTCCATTAACTCTAATAATGGCCAAGTCATTAAAGTTGTTTTTCCCTGCCCAAATTCAGGGATTTTGCACATCTCATTAAACTTTTTGCAGCAAAAAGTCAACCTAATTAAATGAGTCAGGCGTATCCTGTTCACTTATGTTCAAAATTTAGAAAAGTGTCTGAATTTGAAAAACATTTCTTGTCTCGCAATTGAAAGGTGACCTTTGGAAAGGCTAGACAGACATACCACAAAATTTGACAAAAATAAAGTCATTACAAATGTGTTTTTGGCCCAAAATTAAATATTTAATTACGAATTGATATATAATGGGCAGTTTTAATCTATGTTTTACGAGTTTAATTGGATGATAAATTATATAATATATTGCATAACTTACACAAGCCTTAATTTTGTCTGTATTTTTATAATCCAAGATGATAACATAAAGAATCAATGAATCAACACGATGCGTGTATTTACATATAAGTAGCAGAAATACATATGTATCTGCTAATTTGCATTTGATAAGACCCAAATTACAGGAGAAGAAATGCAATCAATGGAGTTTGACATTTTGTCAAAGGCTTTACAAAGTTTGACATTTCAGACACAACATTTACAGATTTAGCATTTTTGGGTTAAATAAATTCCCAAAAAGATGGATCCCAATTTAGCAAATATTTTGTTGACCAATTCAACAGTTTCTCATTATATGTTTTACTCACTTTTAGCAAATCTGACTGAATTTTATGCTTCACAAAATATGGAGAAGGATAAACTGTACAGGCCCACTCCAAGATTTGCAGATGAAGAGTATGATTTTATTGTCGGTAAGGCATATTTTTAAAATAGTTCCCACGTAATGCAGATTATAATATAGCGTCTTAATAATTTACAGTGGGGGCAGGCTCAGCAGGTTCCTAAATCTTAAACTCTTAAGATTATCTATAAGCAAATCATTTTTAGGTGGAATTGTAGCTTCAAGACTATCAGATGACCCCAATGTTTCTGGTATCAACTGAGTCTTTTACAAGTTACAACAAACTTTAAAATGGATGCATTTTTAATAGTTTTACTAATTGAAGCTGGCGGAGATCCTTTGTGCACAAATTTGGTACCATTTTTATGGATTGATAATGTTGGTCATTCTTCTACCGATTGGATGTATAAAACCGTGCCGCAACACAATTGTGCTCTGGCTTACCCAAACAATGTAGATTTTAAAAATGTGATAATTTAAATTTGTTTTTAATCCTATATCCTATCCAGTCAATTCCTCAACCTCGAGGTAAATCACTTGGAGGGACGTCAAACTTAAATGCGATTGCATTTTGGAGAGGAAACCCAAAGGATTACGATACATGGGCCGAATTAACTGGGGATGACAAATGGAAATATGAAAACTTGCTTCCTTATTTTAAAAAGCTCGAAACTTACAAAGGCAGTTTTGGTCCTTGTATGTACTGCGAAACGCTAGATGACATTAAAAAATAATAATAATGGTTTCTCATATATATAGCCCCTGAATTTCATGGGGATTCCGGACCAATTCCAGTATCTCAACAACCTTATCACCCTCTTAAAGATGAGTGGATAGCTGCCGGCCTCGAACTTGGATTTCCTTATGCAGATCCTGATGCGAATCAAACTTCAAGTGATTTATTATATAAATAGTTTTTTTTTTACAAAACTATCAACTTTCGTTAATCCACCCAGGTTTTATCCCTGTGGACGTCTCTGGCCTTGATGGCAAAAGATTTGAAGTCTATAGAGGTTATTTGGAAAAGAGAGAGAAATCTGAAAACTTGGAAATTTTGAGATATGCTCACGCTACAAAAATCAATCTAAATTCGGATGCCACTCGTGCAGAAAGTGTAACATTTATTCGACATGGCAAAACATTTACTGCCAAAGCCAGAAAAGATATTATTTTAAGTGCGGGGACTTACAATAGCCCACAACTTCTCATGCTTTCCGGAATTGGAAATCCTAAAGAATTATCCGAACTTGATGTGAGGAAATGATAATAAAGTTAAATTATGTGTTAAATGTGTTTAATGCTGCATCCGCAGATTAAGCCTTTGGTCAATCTTCCCGGAGTGGGCGAAAACTATCAGGTGCTACAAATGTTAATTTATTTGTAATATACATTATATGAAGGCCTGAGCAACGAAACCCCCAATCTCAAACGCCAATTTTGTTGCCAACGGAAGTCGCTTTTTTCTGACAGAC
>JAQIXN010000720.1:0-30083 GCA_034698145.1 Proisotoma minuta
TCCACTTGAAAGGAATTTGGACTTCTTGTGGTGGAATTTTACATTCAAGTGCAGAAATTTGATCGTAATATCTACAAATAAAAATAAATTTTAGATCCAATTTTTTATGAAAATTATTTTTTTTTTAAATGAACGTACTTTAACAGCAATTCCAAAGCAGGAGTAGACTTATCCAAAGTTTTAGACAATGCTTGTGATCGCATATAGCTCAGTTCAGTGATGCAGTCTGAGAAATCCTCTGGCTTATCTGCCGTAGAGTACAGGGACGCAATGATATTTTTAAGAGGCTTGACGATATCCACCTCAGTTGCTTTTTTCAAGGGGACGCATATCAGTTCGTTTGTGGTTGCCATTTTTCGCTTTCTGCAACAAAATAAAAAAATCATTTTTGATTACAAAAAAGCTTAGAACAATTATTGAGTCTCATTCTCCAAACCAAATTCGAAGAATGAAAGAGATCCGAAAAGAATTAAGCAAAGGTTCAAAGAAACTTACTCTAATTAATAGCAGATTAGCATACAATGAAAAATCAACAATGAAAATGATAAATAAAGAGGAAACCGAAAGGGTGTGGTCATTTCATGCATCCGATTAAATGGAAATTGACCGTTATTTGACAAATCCGTTAACTTGAACAATTTGCAACAATTGCACCAACAACCCTGTTAATTTCTGACCTCCACAGCTCAAGGGCCCTGCCAGCCCTTAATTCGTCATGTCACAAAATTCAGAGACCGATACAGAAGTAGTAGTTTTTAAGTAATTTTGGTAAAATTAGCTTACCGTTTCCAACTGTTTGCGCTTATTGAATTGTTGGTGAAGAGGGCTTATCCAAATGATAAATAAGTAGATAAGTGGCGAGTAGAATTAGCTTATTTAATTGTTTTGTTTATGACTCACTCCTTTTAGAGAAGAATCACACAAAGCTGAGTTGGTCTGTCAGTTAAAGTTGTGATCTCCACTTCTGCAAGCCATAGGGCTATGTGAAACATTCAACATGTAAAACGTCATGCCATATGCCATGTAAAAAAGTGACGAATAAAATGACGATGCATGTGACTATTACAAAGCAAAGGCTAGACAATACAGTCATAAAATTTTAAGGCAAGTCTTGTTGGCTAGATAAACAAAAGAATGAGAGCAAGCAATGTCTCAAAATTGTGGTGTCAATTTGCCTCCTCATTTTTCTCTCAATCGAATAAATATTTATTAATCAACAGCAGATTTTTATTTCAACAAAAGCCATTACAATGTTCGATGTTTTGCATAGGATTGATTTGGCTAAAATTTCATCTAATTATTATAACCTATTTGTATTTACCGTACAACAGTATAATACAACTTGTACAAATTTTGTATCTCATATTTCTTTAAAATTATTGAGAACACGGGTAAATGCATGCATTCCAATTTTAGCGTTTTGCGTTTAGTTTAATTAATTAAGATAGGACCAGTTAATTATATAATACTCGTGGATGTAAACCAAATTAATCAGTACCAAGAAGCAATAGCCAGTATTGCATTATTGGTCGATTAATTTAGTATTATTGCATTATAATCAATCAGTCCTTAAAAATACTGTTTTGGACATTTTTTTTTATGTAATTAGAGCAGGTAAAATTTGCATATGTCAAATTGCATAAATTGAAGTTGCTTGCTGCGGTAGTTGTAGCTCTTTGTATTACAAAGTTTGTAAGTAATTTATTCACTTGCAATAGCATCCCTCATGTTATTCTCACCCCCGTCCCCATTTGGCCCTTGACCTTGACTCCCTCCAGAGGATGAAGAAGAAGAAGAATAAGAAGGGTCCCCTACAATGTCTGTTGAGGGTCCAGCCTCAACATCTGTGGGTGGTTTTTGTTGATGGTCACTAATCCTTGTATTTTCTGGTAAACTTGTCCCCGGCATCATCATTGTAGAGTAGTAATCTCCAGGAGCGTTATTTGCTGTAGAATTTTCTGCAGAATCAAACCCCCAAGCTGAAAAGAAAAGCTGACTTTTCATTACTAGCGTCTCAAGCTTATTTAAGGAAACTGACCCTTTTTACTCCAAAAGCCTCCACCTCCTTTGTCCTCTATTTTATGTTGCTCGTGAATTTCTGGTATCGGACAATCGGAGATGTCGCAAGCGATAATCATCCCACTTGCACCCATTTGAGAAATTGCGTCCGCATTCCGTGCGTTAAACTTGGAAATTATAAATCATTCAATTTTTTTTATTAACTCTATCTACATCAATGCAATATCAAATTATGTGTATGCGTTAGTTTTTATTTCTTACCAAATCATAACACCCATAACACGCACAGCCGAATAAAATAATGGCAAATGCAATTATTGGGATAATGTAAATTGGATCTACGAGTGTGAGAGCTGATACCGTCTTTGGCATAGTTTATGTTTTATGTTATTATTAGTCAGTAATAAATTGTGCAGAGAAAGCTTGAGCAGGTAGTTGTTTGTGCATAGGTAAGTAGTCAGTTATTATTAGTTTATGTATAAAATCTTAATTACTTTTACTCACAACCTATTGAGCAGTTTTTGAATTTGTACGGAAGTTATATATATATACTTAGATATTAATCCTAATCCACTCTCCTTCTCGTCTGCGGAGAAAGTGCTGAGTCCCGTCTCGGGTATCTTTTGACACCTGGAGATGATGAATTGGGGGATCGGGTAGTTTGGCTGGCCCTGGAAAATGTTGTTCTTCTACCTCCTTCCTTCATCCACTCCACTCTTTCCTTTCCTTTGGCCTGGCATGAGCAGAATTCCAAAATTCCCGAGATGAGAAATTATTGATTTCCTTAGCACAACTCCTATAGCCCTTGATACAAAGGGCTGAAGACAATGCAATTCGAGCTCTTTTCCATGTCTGGGCCCAAGCTACTTACTTTGGGCTGGGAGTGAAAGTAAGTTAATTTTGCATAAAAGACACAGGGAGTTGGAATTTGTGGAATCTTGGAAAGAAAGGAACCAACAAGTTGATCTTGTTAGAGAGGGGAGAATTTGATTAGTTTGCTTTGCATGACTTGATGGTAATGAGAACTGATTTTGCTTGAAACGAGACTTAATTTGGGTTTTGGAATGAGTGACGGTATATGACTTTCTCTTCCAAAATGATTCTTGACGGTTGCTTGAGTTTTCGTTTGGAATGGTATCAAATATGCTCTGATTCCGTAAATAAATAAAAAATGAGATGATTGTGATAATTTGACTTGACAGCTAACTTTATTCCTTCAGTTTGTTCTAGAAAAGTTTACATGTGAATATATAAATAATTTATATTGAATTATTAGCTTTAGATATCGTTAAAATTAAATATTAAGAATTAAATGCTAATTAAATTATGCGTACTATTACACTTGACTTGGTTTTCCAATTACATGTTACCGGAAGCCAAACAAACCACACTGCAGAGGTTTGGTAAATCATTGTAGTTTGAGTAATTCGACTCATTAAACAAAAAACACGCGTAGTTAGTTTCTTTTTAAAAAAATTTAACATCATGCAACAACAACTCCATTCAAAACCAAAGCCAAAACCAAAATCTCCAGTAAAAGTTGAAGATGCAGTGGAAGAAGTGCATGAGGCTCATCATGGAAATCGGTGTTATAATATGACACTTGATTTTATCAGCATCATTCTCGCATTGGCAGAAATCTGTTTGGTATGCTGTAAAGGGAACGCAGATCAACTTTCAGCAGATTATTAAATGATGTATTTATTACCCCAAAGGTTCTATATCTTTCTGTGAATCACTTTTCACATTCCCAAGGAGTGATTGCTCTTGCTATGCTTGGACCGTTGTTCTTAAATTTTGTAGGGGTCACCTATTTTCTCTCCAAGTAAAATAAAATGTTAAATATGTAATAATATTAAACAATCTTTTATATGAAATTAGCAACGAAGAAAGAAAAATTTTAGAAGAAAAGGGATCCAGTAGATGTGCCAAAGATGTTTTTCAGGCCCCACTTCTGGGGCCTGTATTTACGTAAAATAATATTTACAATCATATGAAACTTTTGTATTATCAATACGAATAATTTTATTGCTGATATTCAGGGCGATTCAAGTGTTTATGATTTCTTCGGGAATTTCTTCCTCAAAAGATTATCAAAGATTTGAGGCTCTGGCTATAAAGATGAGACAAGCGGAAAGTTTCTTTGGGGCTGCACCAGAAGCGTTAGTTCAGCTAATTGTATTGCTTGTGGCTGAAGAACAAGTTTTGACATTAGATCGTAATTGACATTAGCAGCTTCGTTCGCGGAATAACTAACTATCCGCTTTTATTTTTTAACAGAATATTTGGAAATTGTAATTGTCATCTTATCAGTAATCACTTTGAGTGAAGCTAATATGTATGCCCTTACTTCAAACTACTTTCGTCTCTTTCACAAATACAATCCGGACGATTGGAAGATACCACACTTGGAATTTTGGCAAAAGTGTATTCTCTTCTTTCATGCCTTCTTCTCAATTGGTACAAAACAAACAAGAGAAAAAAATAAGTTATTAAGTTATTAATCAATCGATGGGAATTTCTAAATAGGATCTCGATTGGCTGCGATGGCATGTTTGAAAGCTGCCGTGAAATATTTTGTCTTTGACTCTGTAATTTTCCCCCGGACAGAACCAATGACGGCTCCAGATGCCAACGCTTTGGGATATTATTTGGTTGTATTCTTCCTCATTGAAATTGGCTTCCGAATGTTTGTCTATTACATTGTTCGTCTTGGCAAGTATATTATAATTGGTCAAGGGATTCCAAGTGGATGTTACGAAGCGATTAGTTATGGCTGGAGGTCTACAATCTTAGATTTTGGATATCAGTCAAAGAATATCGTTGTTCAGATTTGCTTTTATTTGGAAAACTCAATTTGTTTCATCATTTGGTGGATTTCTGTAGAACTAGGAGCTGGAAAGAGGCCGGAAATTCAGCAGATTAAGAACAATGTACTTTCGCCATTAGCTGCAATTTTTGTTATATTTACTTTAGCTTCTATATTCTTACTTTTTGCATGCACAGGGTTAAAGTTACATAGGCTAAGAAGTCCTTTTAATAAGAGAAAGAAGCATTTGGGAGATGAATAAAAATGTTTGAAAAAAATTGCTTATTGTTCAATCTCCTCCTCCTTCGCCCCCATCTACGCCAAGCCCAGAACTGAACGTGTCTCCAGTATGACTATTATGGCTATGAGGACATCCTCCAAAAGTTAGTGTGCATTGACACTGAGGACGTTCTTTCTTTCCGAAACGATTACGGAGTTGTTGGCCAAAACGAGGAAACTGAGAAGTAAAACAAACATGTTTGTTCAAGTCGTTTAAATTGTTGCATATTTAAGTTACCAATTTACGAGTCCAATATTGTATAAAGTAAATTAACAGAATACTTCCACAAATTATAGCACCAACTACAGGAAAGTTGAATTGGAATCCCATGCTTTATTTCCTGAATTTTTTGTAAAATATTTTGACATTGCATACAGTTTTATGAGTAAGTAATGAAATGAACTGATGACTGATGTTTATTAGAATCTAACAATGAATTTTATGTTAATCCAGCGGAAGTTGAGAACAAATTTTATTTTGTATCCTTTCCTACATTTGCGTGCATTACTTTGTTGCGTGTTTTGCGATTTTATGCATTGAGCCGATTTAATTACAATACGGCATCAAAATTACATTAACATTTTTCATGGTTTTATTATAATTACAAGGCATCCAAATATGTATTGTTGCAGTGCAATGTTATTCCATAAACCTCTATTCATTCGAGTTGCTTGTTCCTGGGAACATTTTCTGTCCACATATGAATGGACGATTTTGAGAAATCCCCCTGACTACATGACATTATGTGCTCCAAAGTACTTGGCCAAAAAAAAAGAACTTTGAAGAACTCGTTTGTTTCTTCTTTCGCATAATAATTATTGCTTTCGCTTTTCTGACTCTGGCTTTGCGTCCTTGTAACTTTAACCTTTTTCATTTGACTTATCACTCTTTGACGTACTGATTTGGAAAATGTCGCGCTGGGGAGAGTACATGATGACTGCTGGAGGCAGCCGTCCCAACAGACAAAGAAGAGAACGTTTCCCTGCATTCCAAGGAGCTGGAGTTGGATCTCATTTCATGGGACAAGGAAGCAGAGGTTTCATTTCTCCGAGAAACATGTATGAAGTTTTGAAATTTTTCATCTTAAAATAACTTGACTGAACCTTTTTTTACCCTTATTTTTAAAGGTTTTCTGAATACGAGCAAATGGTTGATGAATTGTCAGATTCTTCAAGTTGTTCACCAGTTCTTCCTGGCTACATTCCTCGAGGGACACACGCAATTCCAACAGCATCAAACAGCGGGTCGGCTTATGGAAACCGGAGACCAACACCTCGTCCAACAGGAATAGGACATTACAATAATTATTCTTCTCGTGGTTCAGCTTATCTTAGCGGAGGAATGAGTAGATATAATATTGGACCAATTTTCTCTGACGAAGAGGAAGACAGCTTTTTCCCACCAGACACGCTGCCACCAATTGATGAATTTTTGGATTATGGGGGTGGCTACACGGGGACTTCTTATGAGTATCCTGAATTCGATGATGACACCACAGTTCGAGAAAAGTTTGACGAACGTTTGGCTTCTTTCCCAGAAGTTCCAACAGATGCTCATCGCCGTATTTTCCAAATGGGGAATGAAATTGTGGATTCGTTCGAAGTGAGGCTGGAAAGATTTTATCGTGGATCTCTCCTTGACTCTGTCCCAGGATGCGTTGCAGTATTCACAAAGAAAGACAGGACCGGTTAGTTTTGTCAATTCTCTGGAAAAATGCAACAATACAATTTCATTTATAATATTCATATATATAATAATATAAAAAATAGGACAACGATGGCTTATGGTTTTCAAAGAAGACATTTCTCGGACTGTTATTAAATTCAATCGACTTTTAACACATAGCTTATTGGTCAGCGTCGTTTCGTCTACAGCAATTGAAATCGAAGCTGCAAAATCGGCATACGGTCCACCAGCAGAAATGTGTGTTATAAACTTTGTGAGTAAAGAAGACGCGTCCCGATTTTACAAAACTCTTCAAGAGAGCCAAGCAACTGCGTGGAACCATAAAGAAGTAACTCATGAACAGAGGATGAAGAATATCTTTAGTAAAATCAATGTTGCATTGGTACAAGCTGACATTTTACGAAGTACCTCCAATACTAACGTCAAAGGAAGAGCACCAAACCGCTTTGGAACTCCAGCTAGATTGAGCTCATCAAATGGAGATCTTGTTCAGCAGCATAATACTAAAAGGACTCCATTTACACTCAGTCTGAAAGGGGATCAGTTGTCAAAATCAAAGCTCTCAAGGGCTAGTCATTCAGAAACAGAAATGCGTCTTGCTCTTGCAGACTTGGATAATGATTGGAGACGATCTGCTGCTGGAAATGGAGGCGGAGATAGCAATGTACTCATACCTCCCATCATCCAAGCTAAAAAGAGTCAAAGCGGCCATTCAACAAGTTCCAGCAACAGCAAGAACAACATCAAGGGTTCAAAAATACAGCAGTCAGGAATGAAAATGGATGGATCTGGTGATGCGGATATAGTCAAGGATGAATGCTTTCCAGAGGATGTAATATATGAAGCAGATGTTACCGTCTTTGTCAAGATTGATAACGGTATTGAATAGACGTTGAAAATTGTTACTTTTTATAAATTTTAACTAACCATGATTTTTAAATAAGATTTTGTGGAAGTGAGCTCAGGAGCTTTACAACTTTTAGATCACAAAGATTTGGCATTAAATGAAGTTCGACTGTTAGATAAAGAGAGCAATAGTGAAATAATGCAACAATTTATCTACAAATGGAATTCTGCTTCAGTTGTAAAATCAAAGGATGACAAAAAGTCTTCTTGCATCTGGGATGGCGCAGCCTGCTTTGCAATGGAACCCGACGCCGTTCCGGAGCGAAGGGAATACAGAGTCAAACTTGACTCGGAGGAAGAAGCTACACAGTTTGCAGAAACTTTCATGAAGGTATGTTTTGTGCATAAAATTTTATAAAAGTTTGAAATTTTTAATGTTTTATATTATTTTTACAGGGGGTAGAAAAGGCAAAAGATGAGGTCATCAGAAAGCGTCATATTTGCTGGTATCTTCAGAATAAAAGAGAATATAAACCAACGACTGCAGAATCTGCTCGTGGAATAATAACAACTGTTGGAATTTCGGCATAAATCTAAAAAAAATATTAATATGCACATAAAATTAAGTGAAATTATTAATTTAGTTGTATGAAAACCTTAAATATTATCTAATTGGCCCAACTTTTATATATGATGATGGTAATGTAATACATAAATAAAGAATTTTCTTACACTTGAACGGGTTGTAAATATTTTTATCGGGCGATTATAAACTATAACTAACCGGTTCACTAACCGTTTACTTTAAAGACCTGTTCTTGTAGGGTAGTAAGGCCAAATCCTTTTAATGGCTTAATTACTTCCTGCAACAAGTTTACGGGTTGACAAGTTTGGTCAAAATTCGGTTTAGTTTTGGTTTGCACTTCTTGATCGATACAAGTTAACTTTAATTATAACAAAATGGGGAAATTTGACGTGTTGGTCGTATTGATCAATTTGTTGACATTAGGATGTGGAGCTCCACAAGAGAAGCCAAATTCCAGCACTTTATCCAGCGTCGTTGAGGTTGAAAGTTCACCAGAACTTGCAAAGATTTCAAGGGCCCAATTGAAATTCTCTAATCGTTTATATCGAGTATGAACTTTAAAGAGCATAATAATACAACGAGAGGTCAATAAATTGCTTGAATTAATTTACAGATTTTGAAAAATATCGAAGAACCCAATTTGATATACTCTCCATTTATTTCTCATGTGTCTTTAGCGTCTTTAAAAGACGCTGCCGATGGGGATACGCTTAACGAAATAAACGCTGCAGCAAGTATTTCAAAGTTGACTGGCCCTTTGGTACAAAACGGCTATGAAGAATTGATTGATTCGCTAAAGGTATGAAATTTTGAAAGCTTTTGTGGCCAAGTTTTAGTATTGAATTATTTTTTCATTCAGGCGGATGAAAATACTTCTATTAAATTAGTCAATAGAATATTTACTTCAAATCTGTTTAAAATTGATGGAAATTATGCTCGAACCTTGAGAGAAAAGTTTAATGGATTCATAAACTCGATGGATTTTAGTAATACAACTCTGGCTGCAGAATACATCAATTCATACATTTCAAGCTACACAAATGGAACCATCAAGCATTTCATTGAAGATGAATCTTTGGAGTCATCAAATAAAGTTGTAATGCTAAATTCCCTTTATTTTAAAGCCGAATGGGAACGTGCATTTACACCCTTGATGACGGATAAGCAGCCTTTTATCACAGAGGATGGGTCTGAAGTCCAAGTGGAAATGATGAATCGCGGAGGCTTTTACCCGTATGCAGAAATTTTACAGCTAAATTCCACAGCTTTGTCCATTCCATACAAGGTACTAAAATCATATATTTACATTTGTTTTAAAATCATACAATGTCGTTTTTGAAATTTGTTTGCCATGATTATTCATATATTATAGGGTAACAGATTCAGTTTGACGTTCATCTTGCCTGAAAGAGGAATTCCGATTTCACAACTTGAACAAAATTTGGAAAATTATCCCATGCAATCAGTTTTATCTAAAATGAATCAAAAATATGTACAATTATCAGTCCCAAAATTTACACTGGATTCGAGTATTGACATGATTGGACCTTTGCAATTGGTACTGCTTATCCAATACTAAAATTGAAATACGCAATTTAGAATTTAATTAAAATGTCCCTATACATATATATAGCTTGGAGTCAAGACCCTGCTTTCACCTCATGCTAATCTGACAAAAATGTCGAGAAAACATGGATTGTTTGTCAACTCTGTTATTCAACGAGCATACATTTCAGTAACTGAAGGAGGTTCAGACGTTTCAGCTTCAAATTTTAGTAAGCTATATATTGTCATTTATCAAGTGACTTATGAATTAAAATTGCAATTTTATTGTGATATTTTTTCAGTTGAAGCAGTTCCATTTACTGCAAGATTTTTAATGCCATTTAATATTGACCGTCCGTTCATTTTTTTTCTCCACGATAATTTGACAAATACAATTTTATTTGTTGGGAAAAAGTCTACATAGTTGAGAGGGTATATAATTTAAGGGGTATTTATAAGGGGTCGCCGTTTAGCATTGAATATTTAAGGAGATATAATTTATTGCTTAGTGTGGGTGGAAAATTAGTGCGTTTATTTAACATAAATCTTAGATTATGAAATTGTTTGTTGTGAAACATACATAAAATATTTTAGTTTGTTTGGAAAAGTGCAAACATTTTCATTCTCCACATTTGGCTCGTCTCACTAGCTTTTAAATTATTTTCAGCACTTGAGACTTGTTGAATTCATAATTTATAGCTTTTCAATTTCCAAGCCGTATGTATGGTTAAACAAAATCAAGAAGCTTGGGTTAAAAATCAAATTAATCAAACATTAAACAAAAGATTTGACCGACACGAGAATGCAAATTGTACATTAATCTTCTGCATCCAATTGTGCATTGAATTACATGAGAATTAAAGTGATGAATAATTACATATGTAAGTAGGTTGTATCAAACATTTTTTTTTTACTTTCAACATCATCATAATAAACCTATAAGTACAATGTTTGAGGATAACTATCTATTTAAGCTATTTTACATAACAAGTGTAAAATGGCGTATATAAGTAGTGCATTAAAATTATTAAAAATCTTTGGATTATTTGAAATAACTTATTCAGCTATAAATGTTGTTGGACACAAAAAATGCACCTTTTCATCATCCCAAAAATACGTTAGCTATAAACAGTATACATAAGTTTGCAGTCGATCAAAGTTAAAATTATTTAGGTAATAGAAAACGTAAGTGAATGGCACGACACAAATGCCAAAAATCTTTTGCATATATGCGAAACAAGAATGACGGCACTAACATATATACTACATATTTATATACTGCCTGTCTGCTGAGGATTTTTTTTATTGAAAATCAGCAGACTTACCAAACCACTAAAAGCCGACAAGTTCCTATCAAGGTGGCCTAATTTAACAATAAGATACAGGCGAAAAAAGTAGATTACATAATTAAATGAGTGGATAACTCGGAAGAAGTAACAGGAAGACTGACTCTGTATGTTCATATACATGATGCCATAATTAATGTGACAGCAATTAATTGAGATGATAATGTTAACAACAGAAAAAGTGGATTAACAAAATTAAATGTTAGCTCAGCATTCGATAAAATATCACATAAATTTTCTAAATCTCTATTGATTATGCAACGTTTTATGCAACCTTTGTATAACTGTAGCTAACAAAATTTGCTGGAAAAAAGTCAAATTTTGGTTTATCCACTGATCTTTTTGTATTATAATTGGATGGCCTTCCAAATTGATAAGGCAAAGGAACAAATGTTTGGGGTGAATTGAAAATATTGCTAGGACTCACATATCTAAATCTATTACTAAAGTCTGTGTTAGCATTATAAGAATTATAAGAGCTACTTGGTGGAAATGCGTTTGCAGTTGCGTTTGCAATTAACTGCCGAACAAATTCACCATCAAATAAGTTTAGTTGCAGTCTCTCTGGTTTTTTCTCTTTCACTAAAATGCTTCTAAAATGATATGGCTCTCTCGTGGTAGTAGATCTCTGAGTTGTGGTCGTGGTCGTTGTTGTTGTGGGTGTGGTTGCTTCAATGGGTGGAAATGTAATTGCTTCTTCTTCTAAAGACGATCCTTGATTTCTTTCTTCATAAGCTCGGATAAGAGATTTCAAGGATTTAGCTGCTTGCGCATCTGTAAGCTCATCATTATCTTCTTCCTCTGGTTTCACACCTACAAAGCTCTCATGTTTGTTTCCGTTGAGTGCTTGGAATTGATAGTTTTGAATGGATTCTGATGGAAATATTAGTTTTCCTCCTGCTCCCAGAGAAAATGTGTTTTTAAAACTTGAGACTGGAGTTTGTTGAAAGGAAGATGGACGAATGAGAGCAACCGATCTAGTTGGATATGAACTATGAGTTTTCACTTGGATCTGCTGAGGTTGAATTTGAGATTGCTGAGGAACATGATTTTGTACACCTTCGAAAAAACTTTGGTATCTTTCTTTAGTATCACGATCGGCGGAAACTACTTCATATTCTGGGCCTAATTTTGAAGAATCAAAAGACTGCATTAGTTGAGAAGGTAATCCGTAAATTGGTTTTGGGTTTTCCACAGGAAGTCCATAAACAGGCCTTGGTGTCGTTGGTTGTGAAGGTACACCATATGATTCACTTGGATTTTGTGGCACCGGCTCATTGTGGCTGTTTTTCAAAAAGAAAACACTTGGCTTTGTATCAATAACTTTCCCTGGCTTAAACAGATTTTGATACGAATGTGTAGCTTTTTGTGGCAAAACATAAATCACTGTTCGTGGAGCTTGTTGTTCTTTTGTAATGACATTAATTTCATGTTTGAGCTTGATTTGAGGAGCTTCTACAAAAACTATTTGTTTTTTTGGTTTTTCTGCTGGAATGCGAATTACTTGCTTCTTTGGTGGTTCACTGTCCTCATTCCCTTCTTTGCAAACAATGTGCACATTAGGAAGAGCTGGACCACTCCCATACCCCCCACTCTTACTACTACCACTGGGGGATGATGAATAACCCCCTAGATTATTATTCCCATAACCCCCAACAGAGTAAGAAGATTTGCAATGCTTTTGATATAAAGCGAGAACTTCTTCAACTTGATCTTCTGGAAGGTCAGAACCTTCTCCACAAAAGACCAACCCAAACATTAATGGCAAAAGGCACTAGGAAAGACCAAACACAATTTCAATTTGTTAAACACGATTGTTCAATAAAATCACTTACCAAGACCCGTCTCATTTTCCCCATATTTTGTAAATTCTCTACAATTATTATTATTATCCTATGAAAACAATCTCAATCAATTCTCTTCAATGAGACAAAAGAAAACTGAATCACTTGAGGTTCATCCAAGTTACATAATAATAATAGTTGATGCACATAATTTTTAGCTGCTCACAAAACAATCACTCACTTGTACGATTGCACTTTGAAATCATGAATGAAAAAGGTTGTACTCGAAACACTAATTAGTAACTAGCGAGTATGTAAAGGTAGATGATAGCTTACGCAGAATTAACACTTTTTTGTCTTTGTGTCCGACTGGTCACGACATCCGGAATTTGCCAATTAAAAATTAACAAAACATATGAGAGCAGTGTTGTTGTGCAAATGAATAGGAATGATTTTAAATATTTCAAAGATTATCAATTTTATATAAGATTTTTGACAGCTATGTAAAGTCTCAATGCTCATAGTCAACTACAATACTATCAACAACCGCAAATCTCATCTTATTCCATTTATTAAAATCTTGAGATTATTTGTATGCTTGATACGATTAATGCAGTGAAGGACTATCTTTTTAAATAACTTTTAAATTTAAAAGGTAACTTTTAACAATTCAAATTCTTTCTTGTGCTACCTTTCACACGTCTACTTAAACGTATGTTTAAAAGTATACATAACATAATGCATAATCAAGCCAGTTAGAGCTGTAACGCAACGTGGCATCAAACTTAGCCAAAATCTTCTTGGTAAACAACTTATAATATTTGAATTATATATTTAAAAATTACAAATATCTGAAGGCGTCAGTCATGATATTGGTTATATGTCACACACACACCACACACGTTATTGTTCTGTAGTTCACAACAATGCATGCTGTATTATTCAATTCCTTTGTTACATAAACTTTTATGCACTTGTACAAAAGATGAGCATTATAAAAATATTGCAAAATATTTATTTTTAATTTTAAGTTGACATCTCTCTCAATACTTGTCTCTAAAGAAGATGAGTAAAGTTCTTGAGAAGATCTTCTTGTAAATCTCTCTGTGTGGGATACTTATTATTGATGTGCAATATTGTATTTCATATTTAATAGCACTTTTTGCAAATTCAATAATTATATGAGCAACAATAATCAGACCGGGGATAAGATGACATTTTGGAGGATACTCATCATTCTATTGTCCAATGTCGAAATATTTAACCAAAATTTCCATTTTACTTTACTTGACGTTAATTTATATTTTTTTTAAATGATGAAGGTCTTTTTGTGTCCTCCACAGATTTTTTTTCTAAAATAAAGTTTTTGTACAAATTATGGGAGAAATTAAGTATAAGAATTAGGGACGCAACATTTTCATATTTATATATTTAATAATTTAATTTGATAGCACTGAACTTTTCAAAGCGTACAATGGGTTTGAGTTTAAATGAGTGGTCTTTATTGGCATAAAATTTTTGACGTTTTCAAATAGTTCTCATTGTAAGATGTCTAGTTAAATTTAGTTTAAATTATATTCCACCGAGTAGAAAACCATGAATTATTATTACAACATGAAGCTCACGATTAAGTTTTTTATTGAATGCAAAAAAAAATCTGATACACATCCCTTTTGCCCATGTAAGATTATTTAGAAGCAAGCGTTGCAAAAGAATATAGGAGATGTGTGGGAAGTGAATAAATATTTTTATTTTATTATTTTTATTGTTATTATGATTGTAAACATATCGCTCTCGAGCATGGATTGCGATGTGAGAGAGATAGTTGATCCGACTTATTTTAAGTCTAGTAATTTATGTCACACCTAAAATTAGTTTGTAATGGAAAAACAATTTTTAGAAATAATTTCCGAAAGATAATTTTTGTAGGAAAGAAATCTTATGCATGATTTTTTTGTCGCATAATAAATTAATATTAGCAATTTGATCCTAGAGCTCATCCTCATCAAACCATTAATTTATTTTAAAAGCCTGTGATTATTTTAGTTTATGATGTGACACACCATTTAATTTGCATTTGGAGTAACTTTTACTTGAGCTATTATTTTAGAACATAATTTTGGAAACATTTGTTGGCTAATTACATGCGTCGTTTCCTTTTTCTAACGCGTAAAGTTTTTATGGTCAATTTGCAAGTTTTATAGAAGACTTCGTTAGTTGGAGTGTTGTGCGTGACACCAATTCAATTGACAGAAAATAAAACCAAATTGATAATAAAAATAAATTAATATAATAATCTTGCAACACAATTTTATTGTAGAAGAATCTTAAATTGACAACGTGTTTTGAGACATTTTTATAACAACGTCTATTTTTACTCTTTTATTATTATTATCTTGTCAGCATACATTTTTTCATTGATTTATAAAGGTCTAGACATGACAGGGAGAATATTTAAGTGTATATTTGTATACATATCTTTGGAAAATTTGCAACATAATTTCAACACATTTGCCAAAAGGCCTATTGTATGTCACTTTCCATTTTCTCATGATGACTTGTAGGTCAACTATATAGTCAATGTTTCCTTAAATATGAAAAAGTTGCTAATTTTATTTTAGCTATTGACCCATCAATTAATTTGTCAATTATTAAAGTAAAGAATGCAGCTAACGAAATAACACGGCTCATAAATACAAATATGGAATAGTATGTAGATAGCAGCAAGCAGCCGGAAAATTAAAGTGATAAATGTCGCTTCAAGACATTTATAAATTGACTGATGGAAACATTTAGAGACTGGCCTCTGACATCAGAACATGACCACCTCTATCACTGCAGATTTTAAGCAATTATTCAGCTGTCGGAAATAATGTTTTATTCTGGCTTCAATTTTCTTCCCTTTGGTGGTGAAAATATCCCAAAAATAATTTTATTTAGTAGATTTTTTTTTTTTTTAGATTTCTCATTGAACTGTCAATCAAAATTTTATGTTTGTACATAATGTAGTACTTGGGTCAAGATCTGCATAGCGTTTGTTTCATGTCAAGGGTTTAATATGATCATTCGATAATAATAAACAAACTTTTGTAATACTCCTGCACATTTCAAATGTTGAATTGAATTGGAGGTAATTAGTGGCAAAATAGCTTTATATTCTTTATACCTAACCTTTTGATCTGCTCCAATTTAAAATATTTACAATGGTTCAACAAAAATCTGCAATTAGATAATAATCTGAAATGTGAACTTGTAATTGCATTTTTCATCATCTCATCTTCATTGTCAATTGTTCATTACAATATTGTAATAATTATCCAATCATGCGAAATTGGGCTTAGTTGTGCAATTTTTTAAATGATGGATGGATAATTTTCTATTCAAATTAGGATTAAGTGATTTTGGAAAAGTGATCTGGATTAAAATCTGCACAGTTCAATTGTCTCAATAAATGGAAACTTTCACGTCAAATGCAATTTTTATTTGAAGATGAATGAGGAAACATTTATGATAGACAGATACATAGATATATAGACAATTTATATAGTTTACATCTGAAACTGAAAGTAAATATTAGGGTAATATTTTTTTTATTGATTCTTTTTAATACATTTTTAGCAAATTGTGAAATGGGCTTTAAATTAGAACTAAATTAAACTTTGAATTGAAAAATTACAAAGATTCAAAGAAATAGGTAAATTGTGCTAACAAGAATTCTAAGAAATCAATAAAAAATGACACGCCAAATCTAACTTTCAATACAAAGTTTCAGAAAACACGAAAGTTTACTTAAAGAAATTATGAAACGTTACAAAATGAAATTCTAGCTCGTCATGTAAGTAACCGAACCCAAATTTTAGCCCAATCTTATCTTAAATTATCAATTAGAAATCAAGAATTTCCTAAAACAAAATGTTTTTCCTCATGTTAATGTGTCAGTGACAAATGACCATGTCCATCACTTTTATACCTACACACAAACTTCCACAATTTGTATTGACACAATTAACATCCTGCTTTTTAAACATTCTCATTAGTCATTCGTTTTACATCGAATATACTGTTTTGTCACATCCCAAGATTTTGTTCCCTTGTGCCACTTGATGTCATTCTAAAAACAGTGCACGAGTATTTAATTACAATGCAAATTTATGGAAGGTGTTCAACATCATAAAGCTGTGTCAAATTATCACAATTTCCTTCATTTTAATGTACACAAAAGTGCGTATTTTGTGCGACACTATATTTGTACGTATTTGACGCAATCAATACTTGGCCCTGCCTTCCTGAAAGAGGAAAAACGACTTTATAAGCATTAAATTACCGACTGCACCAAGAAAGGAACAATTCATTCATTCATTAAAAGAAACAATACAACAATTATTAGGCATTACAGAGGCAGTGGCCGATTTTGAAGATGTCATGAGGAAATGCAAGATATGAAATCTTAATGATTGGTTTTGATTCATATATGGACTTGAGCGTATAATTTTAAGTAAATGTCTTTGACACCAATTAATTTGGATTTTGATAGAGCAAGATTTATAGGGCAAGTTGTTAATTAATTTGGAGAATTAAAAGAGGCTTATCTTAATTACAGGGATAAGGTTAGATTTGATTGTTTATTTAAGTTGGGATGTTATGTAATTGACACCTATCAAACAATAAAATTATTATTGAGTTGTGTAACTTTAAAATCAACCTTAATCTTTGTCACCTTGTATATATCTGTAATTCGTTTTGGCCACCCTTATGCATTTTTCACTGCAACGGAGGAATGATATGAATCAATTTGCATGTGTCATTTTGCAACATTTTTTTGCCATTTTGAGATCTTATTGGGCGGATGTTGATTACTTACCAAAAGAAGCAATTAAATTGCACCTCTGTAATTTATTAGCTGACAAATGTCACGTTCGATCCGTTTTTATTGCTTCTTGAATGAGCTGTGAGTATTAGTTCGATATCTAACCCTATATAATAATATCTACCTCGGATCATTCATTACAAATGCATGAGGAAAGAAGGGCAGGGCACTTTTCATTTGAAAAATACATATTTTTTAAGCGCAATAATAATACAGGTACACGCAATAATTACCATTTAGAAAATATTTATTAGATCATTTCTTATAGTACATGAATAATGAGTTGCATAAACTATTAAATCAACTTTTTATGGCCTGTTCTTATTTTATAAAATGTTAATTGATTGATGGCAGAGCATTTGCAATTGGCAATTTGTATCGATTTTGTCAATTTACTAAAAAAAATTCCCAGATTTATAATCTAGCATCCCAAACTAAAAAAATACAAAAATATGCCACCTCTCTTTTAATAAAATGAAATTAATGCTATCTTCTTTTATAACTTATTGGCCCCTGATAAAAATAGTTGCGCAAAGGTGCAGAAATAATTTCAAACTTTTCCTTTGTGCTAAAATCATAGTGACTACTAGATCCAGATGCATCATTGTCACCTTTCTCTGGAATTTGATCATCTAAATTTCTCCATTTCCATTGGTTTGAAGAATTTCTTGTAAATTCTGGAGAAAGTTTCCCTTCGCTGTTTGTCTCGGAAATCGTTCTGTATTCTTCTTTATTCCTAGAATTTATAGAATTTTGAATTTGATTCGACCACAATTGGACAGTATTATTATTTTCAGTTGGAGGAACTAAATTGGTGTATGCATTATTATTGTCAAAATAATTATGCTTATTTCCATATTGCAACTGAGCAGTTGTAGCCTGAGCATTATTGAAATTGGAAATAAGTGGTTTCTCAACTGGAGTTATTCTTTTAGATTTCACAATTTCCTCGTAATCCTTTGGACTGTAGTAATTAAATCGTCTGTAGAATTTTTGAGGCTCCGTTGTTGTCGTTGTTGGAATTGGGGTTGTTGATGATTGCATTCCATAACTCAGTTGGTACTCAAACTTTTTTGGTTCCGTTAACCTTGTTTGCGAAAATGATTTTTTTGGTTGCTTTTGTTTTTCTTCCACATTGGGAAAGTAATTATAAATTTTGTGGCTGCTGGACGGTTCTTCGACATTTAGTCGTGAAAGTGGACTGCTACTTTCTCTATCCGATGAAATGTCGGAATATCCCAAAAAGTTTTGGGGAAAATTCTCCATCATTTCATTTATCACCAAAGGTTTTTTTTCTTCTATAATTTGTAATGCATTGTCATTATTTTCTTTTCCATTAATTTGTGGCTCTTTTGAGTCATGAAATATTTTGGATCCCAAATAAAAAACTTGCGGTTGTTCTTTCATCTCGGAGGTCATTCGATGATCACTTAAATTATAAAAATGTTTAACCATGGGTGGAAGCACATATATAATTAGTCTTTTCTCTTTCATTGGCTCCTTTGGTTTCACATGAATGTCGTGATTGAAAATATATTGTGGGGGTTCGATAAAAATTACTTGCTTAATCACATTCTTTTCATTTTCATCAACTTTTAGCCGTGCACTTTCTCCAGCTCCCTCCCCATTGCTTCCTATTATTTCAAAATCATCATCCAAATTATTTTCTCCTCCTCCACTTTCACCATCAATTGTCACATATTTATATCCATCGTCAGATTGAGTAAGTTGCCCTTTTTCATCTGGAGGAAATTGAGTTGTAATCTCATCATCGTCATCTTCACAATTGCAAGGTGTTTTTAAGGGAAACAATGAAAACTCTGTTCCTTCTTTGGTCAGTGATGAGGATTGGAGTGGTTTGGCATCCACTGCCACACCCCCTGATGCAATAATATAAAGGAAGATGACCTGCAAATTAAAGAGCATGTCAAACTTTCAACTTGATTTGGACAAAATATTTAGGCGTGTGGCTCTGTCCTGCTAAACTTCACGTAATGTCAATCATATTGCAGAATAAGCTAGTTGTTGAAGATGAGATAATTTAGCCCAATTTGTTTAGATAATAATGCATGCGGCCTTTCGGCACGTATATAATTGAGCTGTTAATTTTGTCCTTAACTCTTGTAAATCAAATAGATTTGACCTATAGCTTGCTGCTAATTGATAAATAAAAATAATTAATTGTTTCTTAATTGTTTCACGATCTTTGTATCTTGCGCATCATAATGTCAATGATAACGGGAAGATGAGTGATGAATAAGTAAACGAACCATTGCCAAACGGATTGTCGTCATCTTTGTTATCACAATAGACAGCAGATTTTACTGAGATTTTTTTGATCGTGTGATAAAATAATTATCCTGGACACTCCTTCACTTCCACCCAAATACGAGTTGCAAATAATATGTGCATGAATTGAGAAACTTTTCCACGCTCAACCATTTATTATTACCCTTGATTAATACATACTATTCTACACTTTGTCTCACTTTATGTTCTAAAAAACGGTTATATTTTTGCATGTTGCTCACAATTAACCATATCTGACACCTTTGAATTTTAAAATCAATCTGATTTAAATTCTTTAAAGCCACGACCAGATAAACTGTCTCAAGATTAGGATTAAGATGCAAATCTTTGCCTTTTTTGTGAATTACATAACGAGCAACTTATCAACTTGAACCAAGATTAGTGTCTGATTTCGATTTCGATTTAAGATTGTAGAATCCAAGTTGTAAGTTAGTCATGTCTTTATGTAAAGTATATAAACAAGATGATTTAATGTACTTTGAGCAATGGACGGATGGACTTTCATTAACGAAATGCGTAAAATGAATTAGCGAATGACAGATTTAAAATCTAATCTTGGTAGATTTTATTTTCTTGCCTTTACTACTCATGAATACATTAAAAGTTTAGCCATGCAAAGCAACCCGAAGACAAGCAAGCAGGGAGTGGACGTTT
Source organism: Proisotoma minuta (assembly GCA_034698145.1). NCBI lineage: Eukaryota > Metazoa > Arthropoda > Collembola > Entomobryomorpha > Isotomidae > Proisotoma > Proisotoma minuta. The sequence continues at coordinate 20,733 of JAQIXN010000720.1, forward strand.
CATTGCTTGTAATACCTCAAGGGGTATGTAACAAGCAGCACAAGGAAAGTACAAGACAGGAAGGAAAGGAGCGAGATTAAAATATAATTTGCCATCTGATGCTATCTAATACATATGTACTGATATTTCCTTGCTGCTATAAAATTTAAAACAGATTTTAATTAAAAAAAACTTTATAAAATCTTTGTATTTTTTTATATTTTCGAAGCTTTCAATAACTAATTTCAAAATTGGACTGATATTTAGATCGATTTGTAGAAATATAATTATTGTATGATTCAATGATACAGGAAGTAGCAAACATCTCAAGTTTATTTTTGTTTATTAAGAAACAATTAACAAAACAGAAATCAAAAGTAGACAGCGTTTATTTTTACATTCACTGAATGAGAATGATGTAAATGGTGATTTAAGAAAGGAAAAACATTAATTCTTTTTCTAATAAGACTGGCACAATGAGTGAATAGAAATTGAAAATATTCGGATTTAAAATAATAAAAAAAACTAAAAGTCATAAGTCTTCGTCTCATCAGTCTTAATGCATAAATGTTTCTAATCCAAACACTCAAGCTCATCTTGATCATTAACAAGTTAGTCAGACATGACCGCAGAGACATACAGATGTCTTGGAATGACCAATTCAAATTTCAATTTGCAATGCAGAGAATAGGACAAGAAGGTGAATTGCACATTTGCATTATAGAAACACAAAAATCAAAATCAATAATAATGGATGGTAAAATAAAATTGCAAATTCGGGTCAATCTTCACTGATTATGAATGAAAGGAAAAGACTAAGACGTTGTTGAATTGATGAATTGTAAATTACGTAAAATGTTAAGTGGAGATGATGGATTCATTTTTAATATTGATTGATTTTTACTTGAGTAAACTTTTGATTTGTTAACAAAGGTGCAGTAATTTTCCAATAAAGTGTTTTATTGGATAGATGACAACTTATATAAGAACTGGTCAAATAAAACTGTCAACTGTTTATCAATCAATAATTTAAGTTATTTATTCAGGTGATGCGATGTGGGCGATTAAGTGTAACTTTCTCAAACCCATTAATTAATGTACTCTATAATATAATTGTTCATGTGCAAAGTAATTATGCGCCACCAACTGTTGGTAATTACTTAATTAGAAGTAATTACAAAACACCGAAATTAATCTATGTTTTACCACATGTGTCAAAAAAAATGACAAAACCCATCAATAGTCAACTAAATACAATGTTTGGAAACATTGTTGTCTCACCTCCTACCTGTGTTCCATTGTTGATTAGCGTGAAAAGATGCAATTTTGTTGAATACAAGCTTATTAACATGCCATTATGTGCTCATTATGTAACTTCGCATCCCAGACAAAAAACAAGTAAAGTTGATTTCAGATTTTGAAGTTTTAGTTATGGGACAAGATTAAGTGTTTTGTTGTATTGTAGCTTAGTTGTGAAATGCAATTTTTATTAAATCTGATTATAAATTACTCCTTAGACTCTGCAGTAAAAGTAACTGAAGCATGAGTGCTGAAAGTACTTTGTGGAATTGAGCAGAAAATGTGCTAAAATTTGAATAAGTTATTGGGCTTTGGGAATAAATATGTCTCTAAAAAGATTGATGATAATGACAAAAATAAAATCTAACAAATAGTATGCTGCTCTACTTTATTACTCACATTTTCTGTTGAATATAATTCCAGAACTTTAGCTACATATAATATTCAATAGTATAAAGAAATGGGTCAATAAAACAAGATTTTATTAACACTCACAACTAATAAAATGATGCAAACAAGCTTCTGCAATTCAGCGCACGATTTCCTTATAAATAATAAAGTTTCTCACTTGTTCCGTGTTTTGACAATTTTCTAAAAAAATTACGGTAACACATAATGACATAATACAAGATGACACCGGATGTCATGTTTTTTTGTTACATGTGACATTTGAGATTTAAAATTACAAAGAAAAAATGTTTTTATATGAGGATCCATTCTCCTTTTTCAGTGATTCAAAGTCAACTTACAAAAAATAGCAATAAAATTATTTTTCATAATTTGCATCATCCATAAAGCAATTAAAGAATGCAAAGCGACCTTGTCCCTTGCTAAAGGTCTTTCTTCCACCTAATTGCATTTTAATTTCCAAATTACAAACATTTACTGTTTATCACGATGAGAAAATTACTTTTAATGCCATAAATTTTACGAATTTGAGATGACATTATATACATAGAATATCTTCTTTTATTTTGTCAAATCAGAATTTAAGACATGTACAATTGAATTAGAAAAGAAAATGTGTTATTGCTGTTACTCATTAAAATATCGTCGCGTATTATGGCCTGTATCAAATATGAAATTGGGCAATTTAGCAATTATCCTCTCATTCGTCACATCGCTTCCGCAGCTAGCCTTCATAATATGGGTCAGCAGAGACAACGTTTCTTTATAAAATTTAAAGGTCAAGCTTGTTATATTTTTTTTAAGTAAAATATTTCCAGAGTTATTTGACAACAACAACCTGCCAAAAATGTTTCCATAAACTGAAAGGCTTTCAGTGAAAGGAGACATTTTATCAAAAAAATTTCATGTCCAATACGTAGAAGGGTAAAACAAAATGACTTTAGTAGGAAATGGTATTGATCAAAAAGTTATCAAAAGCGGCATTGTTTTGGGATACATGTCTCGTCTTTGGGAAGAATCGACTCAAACAAATTCTCTGATTATGAGAACAGTTTTTATAAGTACTTCACTTGGATTAGCATTAGGACTCCAATGGAACGGCGTAGAAAAAAGGATACAACAACTAGTTGATGCCGCTTCCCAAATTTTGACGGGATATGCCATGGGAAATTGGGTGACAGAGCTGGTTCAAGTAAAATTCAAGTAATCACATAGCGTAATGTTGATTAACGTTGAAATCATATTGGTGATTTAAGGACTTGGTCGTGTTTGCTGAAGAATATGGAATTAACTATTTCTGGGATTGGGCTTTTCACAGTTCTTTGTGTTTAGAAGATGATATCTGTGAAGTTAACTCGGAATTTTTATTTATGATTCAGGCTGCCAAGATATCGGTGGGTACATGTCAAATTTTCACCGAGATGTAAAATAAATACAAATAATTGTATTATCCAGTATTGTGGTCACGAGCCGTATCTCGATGATTCGTCAATAGACGCCAATTCTAGTACTTGTCATTTGGCCTTTAACTTATTCCCTTTCTATGTTCTCTTTGGTGCAGTAGGATTCTTGCTTATATTTGTTAATTTCTTTGGGGTAAAATGATACATCTCAAATGCCATTGTGTCACCTTTGAGATTTCTTATTTCCACAGGGAGGTGGTGACCGAGGATCAGGATCTCAGCTTCAACAAGATTCTCCATCTAACCAGCCTCAAAATCCTCCAAACCAACCTCAAAATTCCCCAAATCAGCCCCAAAATCCTCCAAATCAACCTCAAAACCCCCCAAATAAGCCTCAAAATCCTCCAAACCAACCTCAAAACCCCCCAAATAAGCCTCAAAATCCTCCAAATCAACCTCAAAATCCTCCAAATCAACCTCAAAATCCTCAAAACCAACCTCAAAACCCACCAAATAAGCCTCAAAATCCTCCAAATCAATCTCAAAATCCTCAAAACCCACCAAATCAGCCTCAAAATCTTCCTCTAAACTCTGAAACTACGCCAGAGTCAAATTCTAATTCGGGAGATCAACCACAATCAAATAATAACAATAAGCAATCAAGATCTCAACATTCTCAACCAGCCCCTGAAGATTCCACAGCTCAAAGAATCTTTGCTGAGTGTCCCAATTGCAAAAGAGAGTTCACTCAACAACTTTCAAGCCCATTTCCTATTATTTGTTGCAATATTTTGGAGATTAATGGGACTCTGTCAATTTCCGGTCCGTTCTCAAGCGGTATACACTTGTTATGCAGCAATCATCATACCCCGAGCTTGGAAGCATTGTTGTCCATAATTTACAATAAAGTGGCATCGAATCTGAGGGGGAGTGGTGACAATGACCTCAACTGCAATATAAACTTGCGTCCAGAGGACGTTGATCCAGATATGATAAAAACGATTCTCCAAGATCAATTAGAGGAATTTCTTCTTTCGCTGATAGAACATTTATGCTTTAGATGCCAAGAAAAAATTGTGGAAACGGGGCTCGTCCCCAACTTTTGTCCAATCTGTCAAACCACTCACAATGAGGATGAAGACTGTGGGATGTAGAATAATTCTACTAGAAGCGGATTAAATATTTATACATCGACATAAAAGTACTTATTTAATTATTGCCCAAGAGTTTTAAAATTAAATAATTACCAGACAAATGTTAATTTTACATAATAATAATTATTCTGTTTATTAATTATATTAAAGCAGTATGTTTATAGTTCTATGCAAATGTTGATGGTTTTTTATCTATTCAATAATTAAATCTCCTGATTGAACATAAAAGCTTTGTTACTGTAACATTTGCAGTTGGACGTAAATCAAGCTGAAAAAAGGGTAATTAAAATATCCGTGTCTTGTTCTACGAGATTTACCTTAAGTAAAAAGAATGGTAGCATATAAATTGTCATAATAAATTATCCTTATCATACAAACGTCACGAACTATTCAATTCCATTTAAATAGTTAACCAAGTCAATTGGTTGTCATTCACAAGATGACCATCATATCAACTTTTTTTTTATTGAAACTGATTCATTTCAGTCACTCAAAAAGTAGTTGCATTTAAGTGGCAATGTTTTTTCTCTCTCTTGGAATTGTTACATAATAATACCTATATATTTTTATGTTTGTCAACTTGTATTAGATATTTCTAGACCATGTCTGGGGTCTCACATTGCCTCTGCTTTATATGTATAATCAGATCAAATTAAACAATTTTCTTGAATTTGTTTTACCTTGTACTTTTATGAAGAAAAGTGAGACAATCAATTAGCTATATCTCCTATCCCAAGATCAAATGTATCAATTTCCAAATACATATATATTTAATGGGATTGACTATATAATGAAATTAGCATACTGCAAACAAGCTCTTTTACTTATTAGTACAAACATGTTGACAATAAAGTGCAATAAATGTCACAGACGCCCTAAAAATACGTGGGACAGAGGTAAAAAATATTTACATGAATTATGAAGAAATATCTTTTTGGTCACATTTTTCAAAGTCATCCCATGTGGTCACAGTTGGTTGGCCAAAGTTTTTGCCCTTTTGTACTAATAATGAATACAACTTTTAAAATTTCAGATCAACATTTGAATAAAATTGCATAACCCACACATCTCATCACTCTCATCTTTGCACGACTCTCGATCCCTAGTTAAAATTCTTCAAATTCGTGAATGTTAAATCTCGAAAAAATTCAGAGGGTTTGAAGGGAGGGTGCCATTGACATATAATAAGTACCCCACATGTATATGTACGATTCGAGATCAGTTGTTCACCTTAAATTTTTATTATTTCAGACTCAATTTCATACATTTCAGTGTCATCATTTATATTATATACAATATAATATGCCATGTATGGTTTGAGCATACTCAACCATTCACACCATTTCCGTTAGTCTGATAGTAGGGATAGCACGTAACGCCATTTAATTAATTGCACTCGTCGCTTTCAAGGTTATTGATCAAAAGGGATCTTTCTCTAATTGAATGCAATGGATGTAATGTGGTAATTCATAAGAAGGGATTTTATTTAAGTTAGTCGTGAGCTTCTCCTAGTCTCGTTCATTTAAAAGGGTCATCTTCACCCTTTTTAACTTTAGTCCAAGCATCCCTTCCACCAGGATTACTACTTTGTTCCCATTGTTCAAAAACAATACAAAAATGAAAGTGCTTTTGGTAAGTTTTCCCAATAATAAAAGTTTTTTCTTTGTTTATGAGTATTATTTGTATCGCACTCGCCAAAAATTAAAAAAAATATTTCAAGTGATTCAATTTGAAGTGAGACTACTACAGGCTGAATGTAAAATTGTGGATATGTTTTCAGGTTCTAGTCGCATGTGTCGCATCTGTATATGCAGGAGTCGGAGTGACCACCCCAGAGGTCGAGGCAGAAGCTCTGAGGCAAGACGCTTGCAATAACAACGTTTTCACAAACAAACTAATTTAAAGAATTCTCTGAAATAGACTTTGGCAAAGATATTGTGCTGGAAGAAGCGAGGGAGGAAATGATGGAGCCATTGCCGTCTACTGCAAAATCGCTCGCGAGGACATAACTGAAAATCTTCAACACAGCATTGAACTTCCAAAGGGAGAAGGAGGACAACAAATTGTCTTTGTTCAACCCCCAAGGTTGGAAAATTAATGTTTTTTTTAAATTTAATATCATTTTTATTTTATTAATTATTTATTGTAGCTACCACTATAAACATGATGTTATTGTGACCGGAGGAGGAGGTAATATTATTTTTTTTTCATTTAATCCAAGTAATTAAATCTTCAATTTAATCTAATCAGGTCAAGCCCCAAAGACAACCATCTATGTGAAATCGCCTAAAAACACAAATGAAGTTTCAATTCTTGATCAAACGGCCCCAAACCAAGCACCAGCGAAACCGCAACTATTTTTCTTGAAAGGCTCTCACGGAGCTGAACGTGAGGAGCAGACCGCTGCTCAGCCCGTTGAGCCCCCAAGGGGCACCTACCTACCACCAAATAACGGAGGATACCAATAAATTGTGGAGAGAACTTATTAATTATTCAGTTAAATTATTGCTTGCTGTGATGGCATATATGAATATATTTAATTGTCCCACGAGCCAATTTATACGTTGATCAAAAATTTCAAAAATGTTTTTAGAGAAGACAACAGTTTTAACAATAAATATACATGCTTACCTATTCTTGGGGGCAGCATCAAGATACCGATTTATTTCAGTCAACTCTCTCTCGTTTAAAATCCCTGTTGGAACAACATTCTCTTCAAAATCTTTTTTGCTCAAAGTTGGAAATCGGATATGATTTATTGTGTTTTGGCGTTTCCTGTATTTTGTGCCTCATACATTCAGATTGTGACCATTTAATAAACATTTTTTTAGCAGTTTTAGGTTTATAACTAATAAACAAACATGTTGTTACTTTAATACTCCGGAAAACAAGTCAATTTCTTTTATATCCAATCCATCCTTTGCAAGGATTTCGCATAAGCTCAATTGGCTCAAGCTTGAAAAATCGCTTGTTTCCAGAATCTCTGTGGCGTTGCTAAAAGATTAGGAATAAATAATTTATTCTTAATTATTATTGTTAACAAAAAACAAATAGCTACAATTTAATCATACTTTTCATACTATTATATATTCATACTTTAAAATAAATTGCAAAGCTTTTCCTTCCAGTTCCAACTCATTTAAATCCTTTGCAGCTTGAAATGTGGATGCTGCATTTTGGACAGAAAGTGATGAGATGAGAGAGCACTCGTACATTTGGAAACTAGTCCATGGACTTTGTATTTTTTCGAAAGACATTGGCAAGCCAAGAAAATTTTGACATGAAATTAGAACCAACAATAATATTCAGAAATTCAAAATAAAATTATGGTTTGTTAGCACAAATGTTTCGGTTGATAATCATAATTATTATGCTATTTGATTGTTTTTTATCTGTTCAATAATTCACTAATCATTTGATTGATTGATATAACATGATTTTATTTATAACTTTCCAGATATCTATTTTTAAGTAGGTCTTCCAATTAATCTATATGTAGTCTGTGTCAGCAAACTACCGATCCAATAAATATATACACTACTTTGTTAATTGGGCGTGTATACAACTTTTTGTAACTATTGAATGTAAAGTTATCGGCATCGTTAGCAAATAGTTTTCAATTTAAATTATGAGTTCATTTTTGCGAAATGCTTTTATTTAGTTCAACACATCATATTATTATTCATACATATTATAATATTATATTGAACTTGATAGCCAGTAAGTTGGCGTGCGTACAATTATTCATTAATTGGGATCAAAATATTACTATTTTCATTATATTATAAATATAATAACCAAATATTCGCCGATGCACATATGCTAATTGAAATACGTACAAGGCGACGAAAGAAGAATGCATATTGACACTTCCCCAAAAAAAAGTTAAAGGGTAACTTGTTTGTGCCTCAAAAAAACTAATAAGAATGTAATTGTAATTGTAGCACAAGGAACGTAACCTCTTTAAGGGGATGCAACCAATAGTCAGGTCAGGAGCCACTTGATGTTATAAGTAACCCAGTCATTTCCGTCACCCAAATCATTTTTAATTTAGTAGGAAAGGGAAACATTTCAATTTATTGAGTTTACACAAGATGAAGTCGATTGTTGTAAGTTTCGGATAAAAAATTAAGTCGAAAACGTTTCATCCGTAATATTGGATTTTGTTACAGATTGCTGCATTTTGTGGGCTTTTTGCTGTGGCAAATGCCGGAGTTGGAGTCCTTAGCAGAACTGAAGAGGAAGATGCACTCAATTTGTTCAGAAAATTGTGTGCTTCCGGAAGGGAAGGTGGAGATTTTGGAGGTGCCAGAGTTTGGTGCAAGGTACGTATTAAACTCAATTGCTGGAGTTGTGATATAAATACAAGATCAAAATAAATTTGATTTAGGCTGCTCCTGGGGAGCAATTGGAAATTGTCAATCATCAAGTTGAAGTGCCAAGTCCAATTATCCCAGATAATGTGATTTTCGTCCAACCTCAACCGATAACTTACAAGTAAGACTTAATTGGTTTACTTTTAATTCAAATGGTCCAAGTGCATGCTTTTTATAATTTATACTTTTTTTAAAAATTCAGACACAACATTGCCGTCCAAGGGTCTGTCGGAGTGGCCCCAAGGACCAAGATTTATGTTTTGCCCCAGAAGAGTCAACACACTATTCAGAGCCAATACAACCCTGGATCAGTTGTGACAATTAAGGTTAGCTAATGAAACTTGGTACTTTGACAATATTTACTAATCGAAATATTTAAATCAATCTTTCAGCCTACGGTTTATTTCCTTAAAACTAATGGAGAAGAAGGTTATCGATATGGAACGCCCGCCCCACCCGGAATTGCTGGATACAATTAAAAACAAAGTTTATTGTTAATTTAACTCATTCGAATAAAAGTTTAGTTTAGTATATACAACTAAGGATGTACCATGTCACGAAAATAAATGTCTGACACGTCTTAAATGTCATGTCCTATTTGTCAAATGTCTGTCATATTTGTCAAAATTTTAAATGTCTGACAAATACGACATTTATGACATGTCATAAATGTCATAAATGTCGTCTAATTTATGCCTTAAAAGTGGCGCCATCTCTCGTTTTTTTCAAAAT
>JAQIXN010000721.1:0-30077 GCA_034698145.1 Proisotoma minuta
TTCTAGAAGTCTCAATTTTCACTTCATGGACAAGGTGTCTTTGAGGGTGTGGTTGACAGCCTAGGATTTCGATACCCAAATTTTTCCAACATATTTTGTTAACCCGAAACACATTCTTTCGATTTACACTAATACCTTCAATATTTAACACCTTTAAGACCATATCAGACGGTAATCTTTGTCCGGAAAGGACTTTTAGGCATATATACCTCAACTTAAGGGCCTATATCTTTCCCCATGGCCGTTTTTGGGGGGAAAATTTTTGGGACATAAAATACAAGTGTACTGACTATAAATAGTTGGTGACAGAACCAAAAAAATTATTGCCGTTAAGGAGTTATCGATGGTCAAAGACTGTCCCAAATCGGAGGAATAACCCTCTGTATTTTCTGGATTTAAAAAAAATTAAAATGAAGCATTCTCTACAAAAATTGTCTTAAAATTCCCCAAACTATCAAATCAAGCACACTGGATACTTACATTTGTATGTTAAAGAAACTTAAATTCCTTACTTACCCAAAAGATATTTGACATAATCATATTTAATTTGGAAGCTGCCATTTTCCTCACGTTCCAGCAGGCTACAATGGACCTCAAACAATACCGCGTCGGAATAGTTGAACGGAAATCCTCCACAAACCCTGAATATTTCTCCCACTTCGGGTTCAATCTTTTCGTTATTTTGATTTTTAATCCAAGCCCTAAACAATCCAAGAGTCCGATCCGCCTTCCCTGCATGGCTGTACATCACCATCACAATTCTTTCTCGTGGAAAATTTCCTTCCGCCGCAATTTTTGCCATTGCTGCAAATATTGAATTTAATATATTATAAGTCTATGTATACATTACATTTCTTTGAGATTTTTAGAATCAAATGTGTAGGGAGTTTTTGTTTAAGAAAAAGTAAGACATTTTCATGTATCATTTACTGTTTATGATTATTCATAATTAACAGGAATTTATTTTAGAATTATTATTTTTTATTTTAACTTTATTTGTCATGGTTTGCAAACCAGTTGTAAACTGAAATTTATTGACACGTGAATAAAGGTATCTGAATCTGAATCTGACAGACGGACAACTAGTGCTAATGCATTAAGTTGTTTCACAACTTAATAACTTATGGATAAATAGGTATGCACCACAAACCTGAAAATATTTGAATGCTTCTAGTTGGCCCAGTCTTGTAGCAAAAAAAGTTCCACATTTCATCATCTAATTCAAGCCCCACATTTCTCAATATTGCCTCGCACAGATAACCCTTTTCGTCCAACTCTTCATCTTTGAGCTGGTAGCGCCAAAATGGCCAGTGTGCTGTGTCTGGGGTCAAAACTTTGATAAACAGTTTGATTATCATGGCTCTGTCATCTTCCGTCAATTGATATACTGCTTGCATACTATAGTCGCGAATGTTTTGAATAACTTGCCCTTCAATTTCTTCACCCGCTTCAATTAATGCTAGAAGTGCAGCACAAATTGGGGACATTAAATACAACCTAAACCCCATATGTCCTACTTTCTTTGCAACCGCGTCCAACAATTTTTGATAGAACCGTTTATCTTCAAAATTGTCTGGGACAGAGCAAATGGCTCCGACTGTTGAAAATGCTATTCGGCTAAATTGTTCCAAAAAATATTTTTGGAACTTTTTTGTGCAGTCCAAATCAATTTTGAGGGCCCCTGATCCAAATCTCAAAACTGCAATCATTTGATTCAAAAGCTCGTCACTTTCAGACTCATCTCTGAATTTATCCTGCTCCATTATCATGGATAAAAGTAAAGGAGCCAAGCTTCCTCCAAATATTCTTTCTTTTTTGGCAACCTCCACAATTTGGACAGAAAATAGAGTCAGCAAATTTTTTATATATCGGTCCTCAATTCCTTTGGATTCAAAAAAACTCATTGCATATTTCTGGATTTCGGGGGTGAGACTGAATTCGGGAAATCGAGCCATTAGCTCAACGCATTCAATTGGCAGGGGATAGTGTAAAGTAAAATATTTGTTTACAGTTAAGTCAAAAAGGATGATCAGTTCGTGCTGTTCGTTTAGATCTTTCTCCAGATCAAAACTTTCAAGAAAATTTAGAAAACAGGATTTCAGCTTTTCCTTATCCACGTTTTGTATCCCTAATGCCAAAAAATGTTTGAGCAGGTTCAAATAATTTCGCTTGGAGTCGGATTGGTTTAACTCAAAGATACGAAGGGAGAGCAGTTGATCAAGCCAAATATTTTGATTTGAGTCTGAAAAATAATCTTTTTCCAGCAAATTTATTGCGATTGGCCAGCTCTCTTGTTGAGAGGGGAAATGTGAGTATTGCAACATCAAATTTATTGATTGAGGGTCCAAATACTGCTCTGATTTGGCAAATTCGCTTAGAGCTGCGAGCTGCTCGAGGTTAAGATTGTCAAGTCGTTTCTTGAGCTCAGTTGTCAGTTTGGTTGCCACAGTTTTTATCTCGTCGGTTTTTTCTGTAATCCCGAAAATAATAGCAGACAATAAATTGTGGGAGTGGAAGAAGTCTGTCAATGATGAACTTTGTATCACTAATTTTCGAAGGTAATTTATAACCTGATATAAATTTTCTGAGGACGAAAATGCAAATTGAAATTGATCACTGGAGCGGGATAATGAAATTTTTGCTTCGGAAACCAACAATTCGTCGTCAAAATCTTCCTCAAGAGAAACAAGGAATTGCTCGGGAAAATTGAGATTAATGGATTTAATAGCCATGGTGAATATGTTGTTGTTAGTTGTTGGGAGATAGATTGAGACTGGAGTTCCAGCTTACTGAAGTTAATAACCAGTTTGTTTTCAATCCTGAAATTGAATTTATATGGAATTAATATAGAACTACATTATTCCATTGGCTATAAGTTTGTAGCCTGTGGAGTAAACAAATAGCTGTGTAAAATTCAACTTCATCCTCCGCTCATTTGGTTGATAAAATGGATCAAAATTGATTTTGATGCAAAGTTGAACAGCTCCTTTAATATTTTTTCCCAAAATCTTAATTCAATTTCTATTCAAAATATTCAAATTAATAATCATTTGCAGAAGCATATTTTAGGTAAAATATGGAAATATTCTCAAATCTATTAAAAGCTAAGCAATGTAGCCGTGTCGCATATCAAAATACTCATAATTTTATAGAGAATATTAAAATAACCTTGAAAATTCAAAAATACAATTTTTTAAGGTTTTAGGTTTTTCCATAAATAAATACATGGAGAAAAATGTTGCCCACTTTCGTACCTTTTATTTTGTTCCATCCGCTTTCCTCAAGTGGCTATGACAAAACTATGTATGTCTCCCTTACATAAATTGAACCAGTTGCTTCCCAGCTTTTTGTGTCGCAATATAATCGTCATTTGTTGCAAAATTACGTAATAAATGGTAAAAGTCCAATTTTCCCGTTGCATAGCATTAGGATAAAAGCTCACTTTCTCCAAGTTGGAATTTAAGCGGCAGCTAGAAACGGCTCCGTTTGTGCTAACTGTCACAAATTGCGTATTTATATTTTACAGTCAATTTCACTCCAAAAATTAATTCAAAACCATACGAAAAGCAAATTATAATAAAAAAAACCATCCAAATTTTGAAGTGTGAAGGTGAAATGGCGGAAAAACGTAGGGCTGCCAAAGAAACAGACAAAACTTGTCAAAATTCCTCCCAATTAAAATATTTAAAGCTGAATACTGAAAGAAAAATCCATCCTTTAATGATTGATCATGTAAGATATTGCTAGTAAAGTTAACTTTTAGGGCTACCAATTCTTTATAATTAAATTAATAAAACTCGTTTTTCAGATTCAGGACAAAATATTCAGTTACATTCTCCCAACTTGGAATAACAAAGAAATTTTGCAAATTCCACCAACATTCAAACCCCTTCGTCTCGTCTGTCGGCAATGGAACAATGCAATTAATTCAATTCTCGTCAAAAAATTTGCAGCCAAAGAGCTCAATTTTAGCGACAACAATTGCAACAAAATCAAAAAATTTTGTCAAAGTTGGTCAAATTCCTCAAATCCAATTCCATTTTCAAAATTCCGATTTGAAGTCAACTTTTTTGTGAAGGAAAATGAATCCCATTTCCAAAATTTTTTGACAGCTTCCAACATTTTGAGTTCGCTCCGAGAACTTGAGCTGATTTTTGGGACGAATTTTACAATGGATTTGGCAAATTTTCAAGAGCTTTTAGAGCCCTCAAATTTAAATTTTGAAGGGCTAAAAGTCCTCAAATTCCAAACAAGTTATGTAAACACAAACACAAGTCACAGAGTTTGGAAGGATTTAAATATAATTGGAGAAAGCCAAGAGGATGAAGATTTGGTGCCAAAACTTTCAGCAGAGCGTCAAATTTTGGGGCTGCTAAATCTTTTGAAAGCATTTCTAAATTCGGCGGTGGATTTGGAGGAATTTGTATTTTACAATCCCACGCAACATCAAAGCAAGGGTTTAAACAATTTGGGAACAGAATTTGGAAAATTGGTGGCAGGACTTGTACCAGAAAAAGTGAAAATCTTGAAGATGGTTACAGGTAAATTATTTTCCAGGAGGTAAATCTGTCTGTCCATCTGTCTGTCCGTCAGTCAGATAATTTTGAGCTTTGAAACACAGAAAAAGGATTTTATTTTGTCAATCTGAAAGTTTATGTCTTAGATTTTGTCATCATCAACATTTACATATGAGGAAAATGTTTCAATAAAAGCAGGGATTATATTCAGATCTCAAAATTACATTTTAACCAAGTTTTTAAATTATTTTCTAATATTTTTCTAGAAATTGAAGAAGAGGATTTGGAACTTTTGACGGAAAAAGGATTAAAGTTGGAAACACTTCACTTAAATTTCTATGGAAAGCCGACAACTGAAGCTGCCGTCCTAAATTTTCTAAAGAGTCAAACGAGCACGCTGAAAGAATTTAATGTTGCGGATATGGAATCTTATCGGAGCTCACAGTTTTGGGATTTTCCAATATTTCCTAAATTAGAGCTGTTGGAAATTAAGGGGAATATGACTACGGATTTCAGGTAAATAAATTATTTTGCTGGTTTAAATTGGGATTTTAATTCTGTGTATCTAAATCACATTCTTTTCAGATTTGTGCAATCATTCCCCAACTTGAAAAAATTGACATTTCGCCTTTTTCAGCAAGGATTCAGAGAAAATTTGGAAATTTTGGAAAATATACAAGTGATCCATCCCACTTTAGAATCCATCGAACTTCCTAAATATCCTGTTACTCCTGGACTAATTTCAACAATTTCTTCTACATTTACAAATCTAAAAAGCCTAAAGCTCTGCATTACCAAAGAAACTTTGGGAACGTTGGAAATGGTTTTTGAAAAACTACAAACTCTTTCAATGCTTGAACTTTCGTTCTCAGAGTTTTTTGAAAATATCCAACTGGATTCTGCATTTACGGGATTTCCAAACGAAGTTTGTGCAAGAGGAGTTAGAGCTTGTGAAGATTTTTTAGGAATCAGAAATCCGTCTTTGGCTAATTTCAAAAGTAAGTATTAGAAAATATCAAAATAACCGATTTTAACTTGCCGATAAATGAAAACTATACATAATTTGGCTTCAAATATTGATTGTAAGCAATTTTGCCTAAAAAAAATCAATTTTCAATTTAAGAAATTGGTCAACTATTAGGTTTGTAGACTTTCAAAGGAAGTTTAAATAAGAATGAAGGTTAAATTAAAAAAAAACAGAACGTTAAGCAGAATGATGTTAAAATACAATATTTCGTCCAAATCTTTTTAAAAAACGCTGGTTCACATTAAATAACGACATTTTTGTTATTTTCCAGATTTGGAACAATTTACAATCAAATCCACGTCGTATGCCGTGGTAATTACGGACGTCACGGTTTCCTACGCTTTGCTCCGGCTGCCAAAATTGAAAAAGGTTGTGATGCAACGACACAGTGTAAGAATTTAAAAAAGTTTTCTATAAATTGAAAACGAATTGCATTTAATGCATTGCTCTCTGTAGATAAGCCAACAATATTTGGATCTCTTGATGGAAAAGTGCGAATTGGAAATTCCGAAAGGATTCAAAGAAGATTTGTCGTTACCCAATGGGAGTTGGGGGATAATGGATTTACTTTCCTGACGCAACTACACAATTTTTCCAGACCCAACGAAATTTTATGTAGTATGAAATTTGGTTGATGATAAAAAATGATTTTTTTTAAATATTCGTAAAAATTTCTTATTTTAGCTATCGGAATATTTTTGAGGTTCCACTTACTTATTTTTTTGTGTTTGAAAATTGAATAGAATTGGAACTGGATTCTAGTCACTGTGCTACAAATTTTTGTTTATATGTAAAATCGTTTGGTCTCATCTCTGGTTTTGACCTAATTTAACAGCGATTGTTTTTACAACGGATTGATTTATGTTGGTGCTTATACATATACAGATGAATTATATTAATATTTATAATATTGTTGTTGAATTATAATATTTAAATAGGGTGCTAAAGTTGACAATGTTTATTGCGAATGGGACCTGGTAAAATGTTTGGTGCTATTTGTTTTTATATGAATTAACATTAGTTCTTAAAACTATAAAAATATTCAAGATAATATTTTAGCACATGCAAATATGTAATTAGAAGTACTTAATAGAAGTATTTAAAATTACTCGATAAGTTTTCAATAGATAGATCAATATTTCTATAAGAATAACCATTTTTTAAGTTGCCATGACAAATTATAAGCATCAGGATATCATTAAACCCCTTGATTGTAAAAGTGTAATGATTATTTGCTGACAAATTACATAATAAATGAGAAAATTATTTTTTTTAGCTTTTTGCATATGTTTGTCGTTGCATAGCATTAGGGCAAAACTCACTTTGTCCAAGTTGAAATGGAAGCGGCAGCTGGAAACTGCTCGATTTCTTTCAACTTCCATAAATTGCAAATTTACATTTTACAATCAAATCAACTTCAAAAATATATTCCAATATTCATGATAGGCAAATTTTAATTTAAAAAACTATCAAACTTTCAAGTGTAAAAGCAAAATGCCGAAAAAACGAGAAGCTGGCGAAGAAATAGACAAAAACTGGCAAGAATCATCTCAATTAAAATATTTAAAGGTGGATATTGAAGGGAAAATTCATCCTTTAATGATCGATCAGGTAAGATATTAATCGTAAAGCTAAATTTTAAGGCTGACAATTCTTTAAATTTATATTAATAAAGGGTTTTTTTCAGATTTTGGAAAAAATATTATGTTACATTCTCCCAACTTCAAATAATAAAGAAACTTGCCAAATTCCACCGACATTCCAACCCCTTCGTCTCTTTGTCGTCAATGGAACAATACAATTAATTCAATTATAGTCAAAACATTGGGAGCCAACGAACTCTGTTTTAGCGAAAACAATTGAATTCGTAAAGTCGGCAGTGAATTTGAAGGAATTGGTTTTTTACAATACGAAACAAAATCAAATAGCGGATAGAGACAAGAATGGAACGGAATTTGGGAAATTGGTGGCAGAGTTGATCCCAGGAAAAGTTAAAAGCTTGAAGCTTGTTACAGGTAAATTTTGTTAATTTAGAAGAGCTACATTAATTTTCCATTCCGTCCGTCTGTCAGTCAACTTGATAACTTTGAACTTAAATAAAAAAAGGTATTCAACTTATAAAATGGAAACTGAGGCATGTTAACAAGTTTACATGCCATCCTGGGATTGACCTCATTCAAAAACATTTCAAATTTTGACCTCTTAGGAAGTTCAAGGGTTAAAATTGTTCATTGTCAAATTATAAAATATTCTAAAATATGTTACAACTCTTTACAATGATAAGTTAACCCATAATGTTTTTTTTAATATTTTCTAGAAATTGAAGAAACGGATTTGGACAATTTGACCGAGAAAGGACTAAAGTTGGACACACTTCATATAAATTTTTATGGAAAGCCAGTTTCGGAAGCTGCCGTAATAAATTTTCTAAACAGTCAGAGGAATACGCTCAAAGAGTTTAATATCGGATGGCAATAGAAGTTCCCAGTTATGGGAATTTCCAATCTTCCCAAAAGTGGAGTTGCTGGAAATTAAAGGAAATGCCAAAACGGATTTTAGGTAAATTAACTGATGTCATTGTTCATAATTTCAAAATAATTGATATTAATTATTGAACTATTATTTATCCACAGGTTCATGAATTCATTCCCCAACTTGAAAAGCTTAATATTCCGCCATTTTCGGCGATTTGACCGAGAAAATATTAAAAATGAAGAAAAGTTAAAGTTGCCCTTGGTTCTGCCCTTCATTAGAATCCTTGGAACTGCCGAAATATCCCGTGATTCCAGAATTTATAACAACAATTTCTGCTACTTTCACAAACCTGAAATGCCTTCAACTCATCATTTGCAAAGAAAGTTTGCAAACACTGGAAACAATTTTAGCCAAGCTGCAATTGCTTCAAAAACTTGAACTTACTTTTGAACTTGAACTGGCCAATGGGATCTGACAAAATGTTTGAGTGCTATTTAGTTATTTTCATATGAATAAATATAGTATTTATATAATATTTTTGTTAACGTCATTATATTATTTAGAAAATTAAAAATAGCATTTAGAAAACTATAAAATATCGCCCAGAGGTTTAATATAGCTTATAAAAATGGAAAGTCATTATTTCATAATAAATAAATTGAAAAGGTTTGCAAAAACATATTTGGAACATTGCAACACGACTCCATTTAATTTGAAAAGCATTCCCTAAAATCTCTGAAAATAAAAATGTGAACCTCTTTCTTCGTCACCAAAATATGGCCAAGAAAATACGAGAAAATATAGGAAAATTCTACTCTAAAAATACAGAACCTGAAATTCAGCCTCTCTAAGAAAATTTGAACAGTAAAAAAAAACAACGGCTGTCGACAAGTTGGAAAATTTTAAGTCGAAATTGAAAAAATGGATGTTGGATACAATGTTCATCAAACATAAATCATTCAGTTGAGTACCAAGCTTTCTTACAACAATTTGTCCATTTTCCAAAAAATGCAAAAATTGCAAATGATTAAAAAATTGGTGTGAAATAAATGTTTAGGTTAGAGAGAGAAAAAATTACTTTATTAGATCAAAATCGCAGAGTTACACACTTAATTACACTGAATCAGCGTTACCGATTTATCCTATTGATTGAGATGATTAAAGGTATTTTTTTTACATTTTGTATTTTAAGATTACAATTTTGAATATGTTTTGTTGATACAGTTTCTACTTTCTCCGAATATTTAGCTATAGTTCATTTGAACAGGTAAATTTTCAGAGTACAGGTTACTTTAGGTATGCACCAAAAGTGTTTCAATGATTTGAAACACTAATCTTAATTTTAAAATTCTAAAATGTTTTATATATCGTAATACAATCACCCTGAAAATCCAATTTTGATATCAATAAAAAATAAAGAGGAAATTAACATGGTTTATAAATGAAAATATAATTTAGCACATCTCATTAATGTTCAATACAAATCCCACACAAAAAATACAATCCGTTGATTTTAGAAAACTGGGCTAAAATATATTAATAATATATAAAAAGTTTGAATAATTTAATTTTGTCGGTTGTTTGTTGAAATATAAATACATAAAATTAATTTTCTTTCGAAATTTAAACACCATTCATAAATTGTCTGCGTCTCCAATTTGATAAGTCGAGACGCTGAATATTTTTTGGGTATATTTAGGTAACTAACACTAAAGTTTAGATTAATATTAAGTTTGGCTACTGATTATTTTGACCTTGTTACGTATATTTGGCTTTGGCTTTCATCCAAAATGTTCAAATTTCCAAAATTTAAAGCCCTCAATAGAACCTCAAGTCATTTTAAGCATCTTCGAAAACATTTAAGTTCATAAGAGAACCTCGTTTTGATTGTTTTACCCTTCTAAAGTTTTAGGGCATTTTAATTTGCCATAAATATCAGAGAATGTTTGTATATTCAAATAAAACTTTAATACAGTTTGAAAGACTTCTAATCTCTAAGGTTCAATTTGATTGGATTTGTTTTTTTTTCAAAAACTGAAAGCATCCTGTTTACAATTAAAATGAGTTTTAAATTAGTCTCAAAGATCAGCTAAAACACTTTGACAAAATCGGCGATGTTTAATTCCTGAATAAAAAAAGACGTTCTTAATCTCATCGTTTGCATTAATTTTGATGCTCCAAATTAAAATAAAGTTCAAGTACCATCCCAATTAGCAGACTCTTAAGATAAGTTGGATTTTTAAACAAATTTTCAATAAAGAAAACACGTATTTTATCCTTTCCGTAGAATTTCATTAACGTGATTTCCATTAATTAATAGATAAAGAATGAAACAAATACAATATTTTTTTATAATTGCGCAAATTATGACAGTTATGACACTCAAATAAAAAAGAAGAGGCATCCCACCTTTGATTTGTTATCGCAGAAAGTTTTTTTACTTAATTTTAACCTTTCCTTAAAATTTTAAAGTTTATGTCCCAAAAGCAAAATAAACATCAATCAATTGATAAACTCAAATTAGTTTAAATTCCAAAATCAAAATTATGAGTCATGTAAAAACCTTCACAACCAAATTTAACCATAAACTCCACACTGCTGTTTGGGTTTTAGTAAACAGGTATTTTTTTAAAAAAATGCTCATTTAGACAGTGAAAACGACGGCAATGTTTCCAACTTTCCCCCCATTAATTACCCCGCCCCCATCTTTTTCATCATCCAAGTTGATCACGGCCAACAATTGATCTTCATCCTCAGTCGCGGAAACGGATTCCTCATCCTCGCTCGATTCCCAATTTACCTGTGAATAAAATAGTTATTACATCTTTTTAACTTATTGGCTAAACGGCTTGATTTGTTATTTGTATGAGTTGTTATGATTAACTTTGAAATTGTGATTTCTTATGCCACACCAAATTGAGAAAATGATTGCCAAAACCATTGGAAATTGAAAGAATTTAACGTAAAATTCCTAACCTCGTTAACTTTCCAAGTATATTTTGGTCTGAATTGTTGTAGATTTCGGTTTTCTATTTCTAAATCCGTGAAAATTGTAATTCTTATTGGGTTGAGAATTTTTTTTACATGTAAAAATCTAATTTTCACTAAATCAGAGTAAACGGCGACTTTGATTTCAGATGAAATCACAAAAATCCGAAGATGTAATTAACGCAAAGAGTGAAAAATAATTGATTTACCTGTCCAATTCGAAGGAGGGTGGCGGCGCCGCTAATGACATAGATCATGAGGTCAACAGCAACGTAGCTCACGATGTACAAGGGGTCCAAACGAGAGGCGTTTGCAAGAACCCAAGCCAACAAGAGGAGGATGGCCACGAACATCATTTTGAGGTAGAAGAGGATCCTCATGTTTGCTTTGATGGCGGAGGTTGATTCCTGGAATTTGTTTTAGGAAATTGGTAAAATTTGAAGGAGGAATCAAATTTCAATTTGACGTATTTTATGCCAAAAAAGAAGAAGAAAGAGAGCACGGATTTTTTTGAGATTCTGTAATTTTGGTTGGAACATGCAACAATTTGTAATGTAAATTTCGAGGAAATAGGACTTTTTCTGATGCTCGTTGAGAAATTATTAATGGTTAAATATGATTTATTTTTCCTTGTTTTTAAATTTTAACATCAATTACGACCAAAGGTCAACAAATGCGAAAATTTTGAAAATTAAAAATACTTGTACGTGGTAATTTGTATAAAATTTTAGTTCTATAGATGTAAAATTGACGTAATAATCGTAAAATTAAATTTTTCAGAGACCTAAAAAACGGTTATTACTATTATGCGTTTTTTATGTTTGTCGAGCTTATTTATTTGTGTTTTAATGGATTTTTAAGTAGAGCGTTTATATAAAAGATAAGTACTTAGGTATTATAAAATTTTAATTTTGAAAAATATTTATGAAATGAGGATGTTGTTAACTCACATTGATTATGCAAACCAAAATATAAAATTTAGGCGTGTAAATAAGCAATTTTTTCAAAAACTTACATTTCCAGAAAGTTGGCTGAGAATTTGGTAGAGTTTGAATGTTTGGAGGAGCTGCAAGATGAAGATTGGCGAGAGACTGAAGAGAGACACGAATATTCCAATGTGGTCTTGGCACAGGAATCTCTTTAATTAGAAAAAAATAAAAAATAGCACAAGTTACGAAAAATGCGAATTAGCAAAATTTTAATTTGAAAATTTTGATTAAAAAAAACTGTGTATTTCACATATGTTTGCTTCTAATGCTAAGCAATGTTACTTGCCATGGCTTTGTAAATAAATGCTAATGCTTGCCTTGATGCCCAAAATACATAATAAATACCAAGCATTTTATCATGTCTAAATTCCCATATTTTTAAATTAATGGCAAATTATGGGATTTTGGCATAAGGGCATGAAGTTGAATATAATACTGAATCTGAGCAAATACTTAATAATCTTCAAAATATGAATAGTGTGAATTATTTACAAAAATTGAAAAAAATGTTTGCCTTGTTTAGAACGTTGTACTTTAAATAAATTACATAAGTATATATGTAATATGCATAATAGGGAAATGCAGTGGGCAAAATTATATTTGAAAATGCCTAAAACATTAAATCTTCACGAGTTTAGGCAATGTCTAAGAGCATAATTTAAGATTAGTGCATTTTATGGTCATTTGACAGTCAAAATTCCAATCTGGAATTACCCAAAGCGTCGTCCTACTTTTCACGGGATGAGGGACACAACTCAAATGAGTATGTCACTTTCTCTTCCTCCCTAAAAATTCGGTATCATAAATATGGGAGATGAATGTCCCCTGAATCTTTTATAACTTTCCCCAACACTCAATCTGGATGAAGATGAATTGACACTACTACTACTACGCAGTCCCCTCCCAACCCAAATACCCCACTTCCTCTTCTTCCTACCCCAGCTATTATTTACTGCATCTTTCCATTTTTACAATTTCATGAAAAGTCATAAATTGTAGAAAATTTAGGATGCTTTTAATTGCAGGTGTGAAAAACCTTAAAAATTACCCTAGAGTTATACATATATCCCAGTAAGATTAATGGGATAACATTAGAACAGTCTCAGTTTCCCCCATAACTGTTATGTTATGTTATGTTTCTTTATAGTCTAGGGTTTCAACAATAGCTGGTCTCCCAACCCGGACTATAGAATTTACATTCCATCTTCTCAACTAGGGAAGATAACTCTAGGAGGACTCTGTATTTTCCTCTTTTTCTTTATTTATTTAACCTCTGGCATGTGATATTGACCCGATATGAAATTAATGAGGTCATGTCTCAAAGAGATGCAAGATATATGTATACGTGGTGATTAACCAGTTCATAGGTCAAGGGTCAAAATTTTATGAACAATTTCCAATTCCAAGCCCAATCGATTGCTTTATGCACAATGGGATTTTAATGAAAAAAATGAAACTTATGCTCACCCCGCCCCCATCGAGACCCCCAGTCACGAAGAAATAAACGGCCAAAATCCCCACCATCAATGTTTGTATGGCCTGGAAAGTCTGCGGAATACAATAAAAAAATTATGATTTTTTCTAATTTTCACTGCATTTTGAGGACATAAGAACATTTTTTTTGTATTATAAATTCCCTTTTAAAATAAAAAATCAAATATGACTTACAGTGTGAAGCAACAATGTGCTGCAACTGCAACAATAAATGCTGCAACAGAATTTATGCATTTTGACGAGCTACGCAGTTGCTTGTTGACCTTCCAAGAACTCAACTAGTTACCTACTTGCAAATCGATAGGGAACAGTGGGGCGTCTGGTAATACCAGCCAAGTACCCGGGTAACTATAACCAAGAACCCGGCTAAGACTGGGATTTATGTATGCGGGTAGCTATAGAAGGATATAAAGATGCAGCAGGTAGCAATCTTTGACGTTGATGCGCAGAATGGGGTCCCTAGGTAGCTAATTATATAAGGTGTTCAAAAACCTTAAAATTTCAAGATTTGACTCAAAATTTTGGGTATTTTATAACTCAAATGGTCTCTAATTTGGATATTTTTGCATAGTTTTGCAAGTTTTGCAAGAGAAAGTGAAAGTGGTGAAAGCTAAAGCTAAAGCTTTGAGCTCGATTTGGCAATATTTATGTGAAATTTGGTTTGATAAGTTTTTTGAAAATTGGGCTAATTATTGACAGCAATGGCAAGTCCTTGGGGAGAGGATGAGAGGAAAAAGGAGAATAAGCTTTGGGAGAGAAAGTGGGGTCATTGGTGAGGAGAACTGCGTAGTAGTATCATTTCAATCCAGATTGGGAGTTATAAAAGGACTGAGGTTTGCTTTGGTTGGGGGACATTCATCTCCCATATTAAGGAGATACCTAATTTTCTGAGGGAGAGAAAGTGACAAATTGAGCTGTGTCCCTCATCCCGTGAAAAATACATAGAACGACGCTTGGTTTGTAATTTGTAATTATAGGCGTCCAATGAACTAATTTTGTAGATTAAGTAGACCCTTGGATAATGACCTAATTGTTCGAGATTTAAAGTTTGGGGCATTTTGTGCATTTTCAAATATATCTTTGCCAACTGCATTTTCATTATGAGATGAGGTTAAAGCACTGGTTTTTCTGTATTTCAAAATTCTAAATATTGCTTTGGTTTGGGGATGATCATATCCCATATTTATGATGAGATGTCTAATTTTGGTAGGAGAAAGGGACAAGTCTTTGATTCTTGTATGTAGAAAATAGAGAGCGGTGGAGGTCCTTTGGAGAAAGATGAAGTGAGTGGATTTTGGATAGAAAGTATCTACACAATATTTGTATAAATTGGAATGTTGTGCTTCACACACTGTTGTGTTGTGAAGGATTCACTTTTGAAGTTTTAAATCACGTCCATATAATCTTTGAGTTTTTAAGCAGTTCACAGCGATAAAATGATGCTAACTCATGTTGTTTTTGGTCATATATTTTAAATTTTATAGGCATTTGAGCTGTTGCCGAAATATTGAGAGACTTATTTATTTTGAATGGTTTTGGTTTTTGTAAGAAAATTTGCCGAAAACTTTTATAGTGCTGATGATGATATAAAATGAAAAACAGTTTGAAAGGGGTTGCATGTATTTTGGCCAGAGTTTTTGTAGTTTCTCTCTTTGTTGGTGGAGAAAGAGTTAATTTCAGCCTTCTCTCTGTCTCAATTTTACATCCTACCATTTCATTGAGATGCTGAAGAAAAAACTTTGACGATAAGCAATTTCTCAACAATTTTCGACTTTTTGTTCTGCTTTAGAAGGATAGTGTTACCATGTCTAAATAAAAGTACAGTTTTTTGCCTTTAAATTACAGTTTCGAGATTTATGAAAATGAAGTAAGACTGCAGTTTAGGGATCATGAAAACAAATGAACGACCTAAATATTGTGCACAAGTCTTTATCTTTTGTACTAGCAAAGGTTGAGAGTTTTACGACAATTTACCCAAAGTATCTTAGCACTAAAGTAAAAGATTCTTTGTCATTATTATTTTTCGTTAACATAAAACCTCCAAATCTTTAAGCTCTCTTTAATAATATAGATATGAAAAACATTAAGCTCTAAAGAAAAACAGGAACCGAAAATTGTTAATCCACTGTATAATCTCGAATCAAAGATTGTTGCATATTTTACAATTGAGATATGTTTCAACTCTAATTGGCTAACTAATCTTATCCCATTATCAAAATGGGAATAAAAGCACAAGTTCATATTATTTTTAAGTTTTTATTTGCATTTAAATAAATTAAGCTCTAAAATAAATTTTCCATCCACACTACAAATTAGGTATATCAATAATTTTTTGGGGCATAAACTCCAAAAACGATATTAATCTTTAATGTTAGCCAATTCCAAATATAATTATTTGCGTATTAACTAATTTTCTTCAGTCTCAAACAATTTCAGCTTCAGCCTTAAATCTCTTACATAATTTATGTATCTCTCATTCAACGTCTTCCCATTCATCGTTATCAAGTATAACTTCATTTAAATTAAAATCAGAATCATTATCGTCATCTCTGTCAGTATCATAGTCACTGTCATCGTCATCCTCATCCTCATCGTCACTGTAACTTGCAGTAGAATCGTCACTGTAAATATCGTCACTTGCAGTAGAATCGTCACTGTAAATATCGTCGTCATTGTTATTTTGGTCAGCTCTGTCATCCAACACCACATTTAAAATTTGATTTTCCTCAGAAGCTGCTGCTACGACTTCAGCTACCTTCCCCTGACTATTCAACTTTGAGCATTTTGACAAACAAAAATCTCCCAAAATAATGGTAACCCCAGTAACAATTAATATTTCCCCAATTCTCCTTGTCCACCAGTTCAAAGAAGAATTTTGGTTGACTTCCTTGAACTTGCAAATATTTTTAGAAGAGCCGGATTTGAAAAGTGGTAGAAACTTGCGTTCATAATTTGAAACATCTGGGTCAAAATCAAAAGGGACGACTTTTGCTCCTGGAGCATTTCTTATGGAGTCATGTGAAATAAATGTGGATTCCAAACTTTTATCTTTTTTGGTTGAAGAATCTTCCAGCAATTGTGAATTTGGGGGAATAGTTATTGCAAATGGGGAGTAGCACATTCCCAAAATTGAGCAGGTTTGGACTTCGGATAATTTTGATGAATCTATTGACCCTGTAATTTAAAAAATAAGAACAGCAGTTTAAAAATTGTGTGTGGCTGTGCAATTTAATAATTTTTTTACAGAATTCCATTCGATTTGACAAATAATGGGCAATATTTCTAATGCACGAATCTTCATCGGCAGTTTGAATGTGAAGGTTGCAAATGGGGCGAAGGATTTTTGGAAAATCGAAATTGGCAAGGAGCTGGAATTATTTTAGATTAGATATTTCAGCTATGCATTTTTTTTAGATGTATCATACTTCGTTTATCCGTCCTTCCTGAACTGCAGTTTGACATCTTTTGCATTTTCCATAATTTGCATCGTTTGGGTTAAATGATGTGGCCCAGCTGCAGTGGATGCAAAAAGGGCTCACGCCACAGGCCACGGCGTCTCTAAAAATTGGTAAAACATGGCAATGTTAATTAGGTTTTCAAGATTTTTTAACAATAATAAATCAAATTCCATGCACGTTTTTTGGACTTAAAACTGATAAATAAGTTGGTACATCAATTTATAATGTGTCGTGATAAGTTTCGAACTCGATAAAATTTGGAGAAAAACCCGAATTAGACATGTAAAACTATCTTTGACCTTGTAATGAAGTTATATTTGTATCACAAATTTTTAATACAAGTTTTATAGGCGTTAATGTGTATTGCAAGCAAATAATTGACAAGAATAAAAATCCAAATGTCTTTGGCCAATCGCGTTTAAAAATTTGGATTTTATATTGGTATGGAGCTTACCTCATTTTGGAACAAAGTGTGATTAGCGGTCGACTGCAATTCAATTTCCCATCCTCGTCGTTTGTTTCTGAAATTAAAGCATGATAAGATGTATTATTTACTATTTTTTTTAGAATTTATTATTTCTTTTAAAAACTTGCCACTCAAAACTCGGTTTAAATTCATTAATTCGGTTACAATTTCATCCTCTTTGGTGCCAATTATTGGTAAAAGTAAGGCAAAAAGTCCAAGAAATATAACAAGCAGAGCACAAGCTATTGTGTCTTTTATTTCAATTTTGTCTGTCATACTTTAAATAACTTTTTACTGACTTGCAAATAATATATTCCTGAAATTATTTAGGTTTTTAAACTTCTTTTTGTGAGTGGAATGCAATTGATGCTTTGGTTGTTTACAAAAATGTATTTATATCCCAGAAAAGCGGCGGTTTGAGTTTCGTCATTGTTTTGCATCTTTCATGAAAATGCTTCGGCATAAAATGAAATCATTATTTGTGATGGCAAAAGCAAAAAAAATATGAAATCCATTTTTTGAAAAACATGTGTGAAAATAAATCAATTTTCGGTTACTACTCTATTTCACATTTGCAAAGTTAGATTTGGCTATGAGGCTTATATTAGTTTGCCAATTATTTGTATAAAAGAAAAATTGATTTGGAAAGTTTAATTTTTAAAGGGTAATATTATATTCCATGAAAATGGAAGTTACTTGGAATATTTTCGTGGTCAAATATCTCATTACTGTAATTTTATAAATATTTGCATTTAGCTGATGCACAACGTTTTTATTCGTGCAATTTTGAATGCGGCTTTCCTTTCTCCACAACACACATTCAAAGTTGCAAATTTAACTTTTTTGTTGGTTTGTTTTTTTTGATAAATTAGGTAAAAAATAAGTTTTTTCGGACGCAAGCCAATTTTAGCCTTGTTTGACTGAATATTTATTACATTTGAGTAAGTATAGGAAAGTACATAAAAAAAGTTTCCTTTAGTTCCATTTATTGGCCGCATTTTTTCGGAAAAGCGACAGGGAAATTTGTCAAGTTTTTACATTAATTCAAATTATATTTGAGCACTAAATCCTAAATCTCCTAAACCAAAACTAAAACCATGCAACCATCTCATGGTTGGTTTAGGGTAATCATTATAAAGCTTTAATCTTTAATTACTTTGTATTACAATGCTAGAATAATATATTTTTATTCAGTCTCAAACAAATACACTTTAGCCTCAAATCTCAAATCGTCGTCGCAATCGTCGTCATCACAATCGTCATTATTATCGTCACAATAATCGTCGTCATCGAAGTCATCCATAATATGATTTAATACAAAGTCTTGATCAAAATTTTTGGCTGCTGTTGCAACTTCCAGTGTCCTTCCGTCTCTATTCATCTTTAATCTTTCTGTATTTAAAACTACCAAACTAATAATTATAACGGTAAAGAAACCTAATTCCCAAATTATCCTTGACAATTCTTCGCGAGGATTTTGGTTAATGTCTTCCTTGAATTTGCAAGTGATTTTGGAAACACTTGATTTGAAAATTGGTAGAAATTTTCGTCCATATTTGGAAAAATCTTGATCAAAATCAGAGGTGACTACTTTTATTCCTGCAGCGTTTTTGATTGAGTTATGGGATATGCATTTGGGCTTGAATTTGGACTTTTTGCACTTTTTGCACTTTTTGGTTGAAGTTTTTATCAGCAAAAGAAAATTTTTGGGCACAATTATTGCAAATGGAGAGTCGCACATTCCAAGGATTGAGCAGGTTTCGATTTCTGATAATTTTGCTGGAATCCAGCAAAATTATAATCCAGCAGCTGGATTTATGGACCCTTAAATTAAATTAGGTAAATAGCCCACTCTTAAAAATATTAAGATTTGAATAAGTATTTTAAGGATACTTTGATATATAAAATAAATGACAAATGGATTGTGTTTACATCTGGAAGGAAAAGCGGGTTATGGAAATTCTTTGTTTGCATCCTTCATGAAAATGCACATAAAATGAAATCACATGAAATCACATGAAAAGGATATTAAATAACAATTTGATACTACAAAAATGCAACAAATGCAACATAATTTTTGGAAAATATATAATGCAAAATATAGATACGTCTCTGACTCGAGCATTGCTCAGAAGGTTTTTTTATTTTAGTATATTTTATCATTAATTTTCAAAAAACGAGTAACTTAGTAACTTAAAAATTAAAACTGGTTTAACACAAAATGTTTGGAAAGGTTAGGTTATAAATTTGTGAATTAAATGTGAATTCATGTTTTAGCCTTCAAAACTCCTCTGAAACTTTTGTTTAATACAAAATGCAATTCGTCAGATTAATTGGTTTAAATCCGAAAACGTTTAACAAATAATATTAAATTTTAATAGTAGTACATGAAATTATTGTTAACTCTGTTTCATTTCCAAAGATGCGAAATTGCACAGTCAGCCTCTAATGCCTAAATTATTTATACAATAAATGCAGAAATTAATGCTAGTTTAAAAAATAATTATTTGTAAAGTCCATCTTTCTCAATTAGTATATACAAATTTAGATGTAATCAGTCTTAAATCTCTATAAAAGTGGAATTTAACTTATCACAAAACTCAGAGTTTCTTCATCAAAAAAGTTCGTCAGCTGTTGTCATGCACAATAATCTCAATCACTATCATACATGTAATAATTACATGTATTAAATCTTGAATTATAAATAAATCTTGCGGTATGTTCTAAAGCACGACGCATCCTCTCGTCTTTTTCCACTCCGGCAATAACCCCAAAAACAATAACTGCCGTAAAAATTATAAATAATCCCTCAAAATTGTAGAGCCAACAATTTTTGTAAGCATCATTAACATCCCTGAATTCACAAATATATTTTGAACAACTTTGCTTGTAAATGGGATAAAGTTTTCGCTCGTTTTGCACAAAATTAAAATTCAAAGGGACAACTTTTGCTTCTGGAACGTTTTTTATGGAATTATGGGATATATTTATAAATTTGGGGGCGTCCGTTTTACAATTTTTTGTTGAATCCTCTTCAGGGAAAACTGTAGTTTGTGGCACAATTATTTCAAATGGGGAGTAGCACAGCCCAAGAATTGAACAGGTTTCGAGCGTGGATAATTTTGAGGGATTTATGGACCCTAAATACAAGAATAATGAGATGACTTCATTAAAATGAGTTTTCTTACAGAATTGTTGCCGATTTGACAAATAATGCTGAATGTTTGTATTGCATGAAGCCTCGTCTTCAACTTGAATGTGAAGGCTGCAGATCGGCCAAAATGCTTTGGAATGCTCCTCACTGGGAAGGGACTATGAAATTAAAATTAAATCAATTTGAGCTTTATAAAAAAGTATTTACCTCATAATACTGGATTGCAGCTTGACATCTTTTACATTTTTCGTCACTTGCATCGTTCGGATTAAATGTTGTGGCCCAACTGCAATGGATGCAAAAGGGAGCCACGTCACAGGCCAAGGCGGCTCTAAAAATTGATGAAAGAAAAGGCTATGTATAATTGTATATCTCATTTTTGTATTTAAAAACTTTAAATTGGCATTATTATTACTCCATTGTAGAGCAAAGTTTGCCAAGAGGTTGGCTGCAATTTAATTTGCCTTCCTCTTCAATTCTTCCTAGGACTAAAGAACATTAGAAATGTTTAGAACTTTTAGATATTGTCCTTTGATGTTGAATTATTATGAAAACGTACCACTCAAATTTTTTTCAAAATCCATAAACCCTCTTTCAATTTTAGGCCACTCAATTATTGCTATTATTATACAATTAATTCCTAACAGTATAAAACAGATGGCTATAGCCACTTTATCTGTAGTGTTAAACTCGGGATCAGCCATTGTTAAAATACTTTTTAAATGCCATTTATAAATAATATATCCAACTGAATTTAATTTTTTTAAATTTTGCTTGGAGCAGCTAAAAATACGTTGTTTATGAATTTGAATCCTAGACAAAAAGCGGGTTGTGGTGCGTCGTTGTTTGCATGCTCATGAAAATGCCAAATTGTGAATTTTACCTGAATACAAAATATGGTAAATTTTTTATGGTAAATTGATAATTGCCAATACTGCGTTTTATTGTTTTGTTTTAACATTTTAATATCTTTGCTATTCTAGAAATTATTAAGTTAGTAAAGCATTTTATTATTGACAAAAATGAAATGAAAAAACTGGATTTAAAATTAAATCATGTTTTTAACACAAATATGTATATAATACTTTACAAATTGATCGTAGATATATATTTTTGACATTATTTAAAATTTAGCATTCCCTTATTGTTTTTTATTATCTACTAAACAAAAGACCATGGAAATAAAGAAAGCAATTTGCTAGTTTGGCATTGAAAAAATCACTTTTAGTCAAAATTTAGGCAAACTAATCAGTTTTCTACAAATATTGGCTTCAAACATATTATCAATTAAAAAAGTACTAATTCTCAAAGGATTTTGGCTTTAGCTTAAAACCTCTCATTATTCAATTTTCATTGTCATCTAAATCCTCACAAAAATCAATTTCATCTTCATCTTCCTCTCTCTTTGCCTTGTCAACTCTTATATAATGCAAATGAATGATTAAGCCCACAATAAAAATAAAGCTCCCAACTTGAATGAAAATTGTGTAGCTTCCAGACATGGTTTGAAGATCAACAATATCCATAAATGTGCAAACATATTTTGAAGAATTTGATTTGAAAATTGGCAAGAATTTCTGCTCGTATTTAGTGCAATTTGAATCAAATGCGGCAACTTTTACTCCTGCGATCTTCCGAATTGATTTGTCTGATATGAATGTTGCTTCAGTTTTCCCAAAACTATTTTTCAACGATGATTCTACGAGTAAATTAGAATTTTGGGGTACAATTATTGTAAATGGGGAGTAGCACATTCCAAGGATTGAACAGGTTTCCATGACACTTAGTTTTAGAGGATCCGAGGCCCCTGAAATGAAAAATTCTGGTTAAAATCATTTAAAATTTGTTCCATATGAAAAACAACTTAAAAAAATGAATTTAACTTTTAAATAAAAAGGTCTACAAATCAAGGATCGGATTGCAGATCAGAATTTATTTAATTTCCTCCGTAATTTTAAAGAGTAAATTGAATAGGAAATTTTGCTTACGTCAAAATTACCACAATTCTTCCTTGATATGCACAATTGATTTAAAAGGAATTTTGCTTACAAAGTTCCTGTCGATTTGTCAAATAGTGATCAATGTTTGATAGACAAGAATCCGCATCCTCTTTTAGAATGTGATGGTTGCAAATCGGTCGCAGATTTTTGGGATAGTCAAAATTTGGGAGATCCTGGGAAATTATTAGTATTTTGTTTTATAAATTGTTGATGATTTTGGTTTTTGGTTAAAATATTATACTTCATTATATCGTCCGTCCTTGATTGCAATTTGACACTTTTTGCATTTTCCGTAACTTGCATCATGTGGGTCAAATGACGTGGCCCAACTACAATGGATGCAATAAGAAGTCACCCCACAAGCCACTGCCCCTCTTAAAGTTCATAAAACAAAATAATTTGAATTTTTTATAAAAACATCAGAGCTAAACTTCCGTAATAAATAGTTTTGATCTTTTTTTTAAATGTTAAAAAAATATTTAACATTAGCGACAAATTAAAATTTATTACCCCATAGTGGAACAAAGTTGTGAAAGTGGTCGGCTGCAATTTAGTTTTGTATCGTCTTCTCCCGAATCTGAAATTGTATAGAGCAAATATATTAACTAAAGATATGCGTTTGATTTTTCATTAAATTCCTAAAATTTTGAAAAAGGTTTTATATATTAATTTCAAAATATTGTAGTATCAAGATTTAAATTTCCATGCTAGTTTATATTTACCAAGGCAAATTAATTGATAACAAATTAATTTTGTGTTTAAAATATATTTTAAAAAAGATTTACCCTTCAAAATTTTGTCCACGTCGACTAATCCAATTTCTAAATTCACTCTTGATACGAAGCCAAGCAGGGCAAAAATAAGAAGGCAAAATCCTAAATAAGCAAGGAAAAAAGAAGCCAACTTTTTCTCTTTTGCCTCCTCCATTTGTAAATAATTAAGTTCCTTGTTTTAATTAGTTAACAATATATCTCACGATTTATATTTTATTTAAACGTTTTTTAAACAATTTTAATGATGCAAGAGCAAATTGGGAACTGGAAGCTGAGGCAATAGGTTTTGGGTTTTGAAAAAAATATATCTATTTTTAGGATTTTATAAGGATTTGCTGGATATATGAAAATATCTATAACCAAGGGAAAAAGGGAGATTTTTGTTCCTAATTTTTTGCGTGTTGCATGAAAATGCGTGAGTTAAAATAAAGCATGCTTTTTATATGTGAATTTGCATGGAAAAAGGATAAAATTTTGCCCAAAATGGAAAAAATGGGGGATTTTATGATTAAATTTTTAGAGTTTAAAATTCCGGACAAATAAAGGAATATGTACCATAATAAATTTTGTTTAAAACAACGGTGTATAAAATATTAATGGGTGTGAAACCAGTTAAGAATTTTTAATTTATAAGGGCGAAAATTGAAATTGTGATGATAAAAATAAATGTTTGTTTTACTTTTTTTTATTAGAGACCGTATACAAATAATTCAGTTTTAAATTATTAGCTTCACAATAAGAAAGTGTTTATTCTTATAAATTTATACTTCAACCGATAAAAATATTTATTTTGACTACAACATTAAATCCTTAATGAAACTTATTCTTCATTTAATTCCTCGCAAAAATCCACCTCATATTCATCTACTTCATTTTCCTCTCTCTCTCCCCTCTCAAGCTTTTCAGAGCAAAAATAGGTAATTGCCGAGAGTAGAACAAGAATTCCCCCCATTAGCATGGGGATCGTGTCCCCTCCAGAATTATTAAGGTCGACAACATCCATAAATTTGCAAACATTTTTTAAACTTGTTGGTTTGAAAATTGGAAGGAATTTCTGCTCATTTTTGGTATAATTTGACTCAAAATGGGCAACTTTTGCTTCTTCAACGTTTCTAATTGATTTATCGGATATGAATGTGGCTCGGGTTTTTCCCCCTGAATTTTTCAATGAGTCTTCTACGAGTAAATGAGAATTTTGGGGCACAATTATTGAAAATGGGGAGTAGCACAATCCAAGAATTGAGCAGGTTTCCAAAGCGTTTAATTTTAAGGGATCCATGGACCCTAAAATTTAAAATTCGGGATAAAATTCATTTGCAATTTTTCAAATTAAAAAGGATTTCATTTACAAATCAAAGGAAAGATGCTTGGAAACAAAATTAAAATTTCTCTTAAATTTTAAAAATTAGAATCATCCTCCAAATCGTTTTTTGTATGCACAATTTTTCTAATAGGGATTTTGCTTACAAAGTTCTTGTCGATTTGTCAAATAGTGATCAATGTTTGATAGACAAGAATCCGCATCTTCCTTCAAAATGTGATGGTTGCAAATCGGTCGCAGATTTTTGGAATAGTCAAAATTAGGAAGATCCTGGGAAATTATTATAACTTTGTTTTTTAAATTGTTGATAATTTTGGTTTTTATTTTAAATAGCATACTTCATTATATCGTGCGTCCTTAATTGCAATTTGACACCTTTTGCATTTTCCGTAACTTGCATCATTCGGGTCAAATGACGTGGCCCAAATGCAGTGGATGCAATAAGGGGCCACCCCACAAGCCACGGCTTTTCTAAAAATTAACAAAACAAATTAATTTGATTTTTTTTATATAATCATCAGAGCTAAACTTCCGTAATAAATAGTTTTTATGCTTTATTTGTTAAAATTAATAAATTGAAAGTTTTAAATTTAACTCAAATTTGGAATTTATTACCCCATAGTGGAACAAAGCTCGGCAAGTGGTCGGCTGCAATTAATTTTCGTATCTTCTTCTCCTGGATCTGAAATTATAGAGTGCAAATTTTTCTTTAGATCCCTAAAATTTTCTGAAAGATTTAATTTCCCAGCTTTAAATTTTTATTTTATTAAAGTGATAATTGCGACGCAAAATTTCCAGATATTAAAGCCTTTAATTTTTTTATAGAAAACATACCCTTTAAAATTTTATCCAAGTCGATTAACCCAATTTCTAAATTCACTCTTGAAAAATAGTTAGTTATTCCATAAACTAGCATAAAAAATCCTATAGAAGTGAAGAGAGCAGAATTCCCCCTCCCCCAATGAATCTTTCCCATCTTTAATTAACTCGTTTTTATTTATTTAATTCAATTTAATTATTTCGCACAAAATATATTAAATTTAAATGTTATTTAAAAACAAACTTACGAGGAGAGAAAATTGGGGACAGGAAACAGAGCAAATGGTTTTGTGTTTTGAAAATATGTTTCTATTTTTAGGATTTTATAAGGATTTGCTGGATATGTTAAAGTATGTATAGCAAAAAAAAACTGGAGCTTTTGAGCCTCTTGTCTTCTATGAAAATGCTAGAGTTTAATGAAATCATGCTTTATAAAAGTGATTGTGGATTTGAAAATGTTTTTTTATTTATTTTACATTTAAGTAGTTGTACCATTGCCTGAGCATAAAATAAATGCCAAAAATGTCAAATTAAATTAATACTAAATTTCCAGATTTTAAACTTCAAGGCATATAAATTAATGTTTAGCATAAACTCTTTAATTACAAGCAGTTGATACCATAATTATATTGTCTAAAAATCAACAATTTGTAAAACATTTATAACTATTAGACAACTAGATTATTTTTATTTAGAATTTATAAAGACTGGAAATGCCGAGATGAAAGTGAATTTGGCACAATTATAATTGAACTAAATTTAATTTATAATATTTAATAATAATTTATATTTAATTTATATATTTAATAATTTATAATTCTAAAAACAACTTATTTTTAATAATATCCAAATATGGTAGGTGCGTAATTTATATACCTGCATTTTTTTGTTTTTTTATCATTTTATATATTTTTTTTTAAAAATTATGAAAATTGTAAAGCATTTAAATTTTATTCTTGTTAACAATGACATAAAACAATTGAATCTAAAATTAAGCCTTGCTCCATTTCCACGCGAAAATACAATACTTAATAAATTATTATAAATATCCCAATTTACATTTAATATCTCCAAATTGCTTACATGCGTAACTTCATTAGAATTGTGAAATACTGTCTTTGGTGTGTTTTTCATCTGCAATTTTTTTCGGGACTAATATTCCAAGACCAAAAGAATTTTCGACATCATGACTACCGCTTGAATTGTTTTATTGACTAGAAAGTATGCAAAAGGTCAAAATATATATCAAATAAGTTTTTTAGGTTAGTTCTTTCCAAGCAGAATTACTAATTTTGGGTGTTTCATTTTTTTTTAACATACAGCAGAAATGTGTTGAACTCCGACATACAAACTTACAAAATACTAGAAAAATTAAAATTTTACAAAGCTAGATTGACAAATAATCTAATTGAGATCTTCTTAATTTAAAAAATAGCTTTGGATTAAAAAGCCTTCAACACTAACCTTAAATAGCTTATAATAAACTACAAACTGACCTGACGAATATTGTAGATTATAAAACTTTTTAATACATGCAAACCAAAATATTTTTGCTCATGTAAAAAACGAACTATTGTATTCAGAATTATTCTATTTTATATATATTTAACCAAATACATTACCATTTACATAACCATTTACCATAATTTTAACCATTTACATATTTGAGACATTGATTTAGCTTCAGACTATAAAACCAATGTGACGGATTCTCTCAATGTTATATTTACCCAAAATTACAAATCCTGTCACGCGTAAGAAGCATTTAATGCAAGTGTGAGAGAATAAAATAATAATATTACTATGCAAACTATACTACACTAAAACGTTCGGAAAAGTTTATAGATTTATTTAGATAAATGTGTTTTTTGTCAAGGCTAAAATTCATCAACTCCCGTTCTAATTTTCTCGAAAAAACTTTGAAGTTGAAAATCATTTTCATCAAAGAAATCTCTAAACTTTATAATAAAAAAATTAAAAGTTAAACATTGAATTCAAACCAATTTATAGAAACTAAATTCGAATAATTTAGTTTTAATTGCATAAATATTGGTTTCAAATATTTACTTAAAAAGGACTAATTATGAAAAATTTTCGGCTTCAGCTTTAAACTTTTAATCAATTTTATTCTCCTTTAAGTCCTCGCAAAAATCAATCTCTTTTTCCAATTTTTCGTCTTCTTTTTTTGCCTTTAAAGCATTTAAAATAAACCAATCAATAATTATCCCACCAATAAATAATAATCCTCCAATTAAAATGAGACTATTTCCACTTCCAGATAATAAGTAAAGATCCTTCACATCAATAAATTGGCAATTCGGGTTGAAAATTGGAAGTAGTATCCGCTCATAATTTGAATAATTAAAATCAAGTGAAACTTTTGCCCCTGCAACATTCCGAATAGATTTATCGGATATGAAATCTATCCCGGTTTGGAAAAAAGTTCTCTCTGCCCTTAAATAAGAGTCATGGGGCAGAATTATTGCAAATGCGGAGTAGCACAATCCAAGGATTGAACAGGTTTGCATGCCGTCCAGTTTTAAAGGATCCATGGCCCCTGAAATTAAAAAAATCGGGTTAAAAATCATTTTAAAATTGTGCAATATGAAAAAAAAACTAAAAAGGGATTTGGTATTTGTCATGAAGCAAAACTTACTTAAATAAAAGTTGCAAACATTGAAAATGACTCGCCATTTTAACCGAAATTCTAACAGTTTTTGTTTTACGAGTGTATTTTACATTACGACAACTGAAGACTCCAGAAAAGTTCTCGACGGTAATAATGGACCTGGACAAAGGCAAAGTTGTCCGGGGGTCAAACGGCGCGGGGGCAAAATGGGCCGGTTTTTAGAGGGACATACTGACAGACGGACCAAAACAATAGCTCGCTAAATAATTTGAGCTTATAAAGAACTTTGGCCGTTTTAGTTATAAATCTCTTTATGTAAATTTGTTCAATTTGATTAAATGAAAGTTTTCTTACAGAATTCTTCACGATTGGTCAAATAGTGCTCAATGTTTGAAAGACACGAATTTGCATCCTCCTTCAGAATGTGCAGTTTGCAAATTGGTTCCAGATTTTTGGGATAGTCAAAATTAGGTAGATGCTGGAAAATAATTAGTATTTGTATTTATATTATTACGGATTTGAGTTTTGATTAACTTTTTAATACCGTACTTCATTGTATCGTGCATCCTTAATTGCGGTTTGACATCTTTTGCATTTTGCGAAACTTGAATCATTCGGGTCAAATGACCTGGCCCAACTGCAGTGGATGCAATAAGGGCTCACCCCACAAGCCACGGCCCCCCTTAAAGTTGATAAAGCAACTTAAGTTTTAAATTTAACTCCAATTTGGAAATTATTACCCCATAGTGGAACAAAGCTCGGCAAGTGGTCGGCTGCAATTTATTTTTGTGTCTTCTTCTCCTGGATCTGAAATTTAAAAAAATGTTAGATTTTTTTAAAAAAAACCCTAATATTTTATGAAAAGTTTTATAAAAAAATTTTTAATCTAAATTCCTAAAAGTTTTTAAAAGATTAATTAAATTAATTCAAAAAGTTGTGCAAATTGAGAATAAATAAATGTTGATGTTAGTTTCTACTTTAAAATGTTAAGATAACTTGCCCCTCAAAACTCTGCTCAAATTCATTAATCCAGGGTCAAAATTATATTTTAAAAAAGTGTCCAATAACCCAAATATAAACATAATAAATCCTATAAAAGCGAGAACTAAAGAAAGTCCATCCAAGAAAGAAAATACTCTCAATTTAATCTTGTCCATCGTCAAGTTGGGAAGTTTCTTATTTAAATTAGTGAATAGTAACTTTGTATTCCACATATTTATATTGTTTAAGTTAATTTTTAAAACTTGATTTAGCCAGAGAAATTGAGAACTTGGGACTGAGCAAATGGTATTTTGTATTGAGAATATCTTTTTTATGGTTTTATAAGGATTTTCTGGATATATGAAAATATATATCTAAAGCCAATGGATAAGGGGGACTTTTATTTGTCGTTGTTTGCGTTGCGTGCTCTATGAAAATGCGTGAGTTAAATGAAAGCGTGCTTCTTAAATGGGAATGCGCATGAAAATAGAATTTCTACATTATAAAAATAGTTTTACCTTATCCGGGCCATGAAATAAATGCTGTTGCTTGCTTGGTCCAGAAAATGCAAAATAATTACCAAGTTTTACGATTTTTCTCAAGTTATGAATACATATTTATTCCCTAATTATTTTATTATCTAATATCAAAATTAAAACTAGATACTATTAGTCCAAATAAATTTATTGGAGCTATTCTTTTATAATTCAGTTTTATTATAATTCTTGGCTTCTAATATAGAGGCTAAAGAAATTAAGTACTTATTTTCAAATAATGTCGGCTTCAGATTAAAATGAAATATTTTCGTCATTTAGATCTTCACAAAAATTTATCTCATGTGGCTTGTGTTTCGAAAATGTATTTCTATGTTTAGGATTTTATATGAATTTGTTTGATATATAAAAATATCTATAGGGGGACTATTTGGGCCCGGATCACAGTCGTGACCCTTGGGTCGGAATTTTTTGACCCCATTGACATATGTC
>JAQIXN010000722.1:0-30072 GCA_034698145.1 Proisotoma minuta
CAGACATACGGTTATGTTTTGTCACTATAGTCATTTATATTCAAATGGCGAGCTAGTCCCAACGTTTACAACGTTTTTTTACAATTGACAATGCAATGTCCAAAAGCGGGGGGTCATTATTCATTATATATTCTGATTAATATCCAGGTAAAACAACTTTGCTTTCCTGCTGCGTCGGAGTAAAAAATTTAGATCAGGGACAAATCAGAATTTTTGGTC
This sequence comes from Proisotoma minuta, assembly GCA_034698145.1. NCBI lineage: Eukaryota > Metazoa > Arthropoda > Collembola > Entomobryomorpha > Isotomidae > Proisotoma > Proisotoma minuta. The sequence continues at coordinate 220 of JAQIXN010000722.1, forward strand.
ATAAACCTGGTTCGAGACGATCTGGGGTTCCTGGACCAGGAGTGGGGTAATCAAGTTTTTAATTCAAGTCTTGAGCTTTCTCATTTGATAAAACGACACTGATCTCTCCTATTTTTACTTTTCATACAGATATATGCCACAGGTATATTCGCATTATGACAATTTTGCCGTGCTCATTAAATTCTTTTAAAAAATAATAGGAAATCGCACTTTATCCAGAGCTGACAATTCAGGAGGTGTTGCTCTACTTTGGCCGAATGTTTGGAATGAACAAGAAATCTATTATTGAGAGCACAAATTTCCTCATTAATTTTCTGGCCTTGCCACCTCCGCATCGAAGAATCGGAACACTAAGGTAAAATCCAGAAAAAAAGCAGTTCACTAAACCAGACCAAAAAATAATAATAATGGTGTGAATTGGACATCCAGTGACATTTTAATTTATAACAAAACTTTGCATGCGTGAATCCTGAAGCCCATGTGGCATTTTAATTAATAGCTAAACAAAAATTTCCCGTCTAATTAATTTTCTACTTTCCTGAAAAATGAATAGCTTTAAGAAATAGAGAAACAAGCGATGGAGCCAAAGCAGGTATTTATCTCAAAAGGAAGCGTCATATAACTTATTCTCAATTGCATTGTTTTTCACTAAATGCAAAATTGCGTGTGCAAGTGGTTATACAAAACTGGAAAGAAAATGTCCATTTTAATGAATTAATGCTTGAATTAGTCAGCTACTCAAAAAAGCATGATCATGAAATGGAACCAATATTATGTTATAATTAAAACTATGTTTTAAATTCTGAAATTTATGTTATCTTATCAAAGTGGGGGTCAGATGAGGCGTGTCAGGTTAGTAAACATAAATATTCCATGAACAAACATGAATTTTCTTCAATTCTTCAATTTCTTAGTTTCGGCGTGGCTCTAATTCACTCACCTCGTCTTTTAATTCTTGATGAACCTGTAAGTCGGAATATTATTTTGAATTTTCCAAAGATAAATGTCAATGATTAGATATTATCACCCTGAAATATTGAATTACATACAAGTATTTTCAATTTAATGTTTCCCTTTTCCAGACAGTTGGTGTTGATCCACTATTAACCCGAAGGTGAGTTTATTTCCTCAGATACTATCTTAAAATAAGCATTATATTAAGTGCATAATAGTCGTGCATTTTTCCTCTTTTGCAGCATTTTTTGTAGTAAAAATGACGCGCATAAAGTTATGTATACATATGAAATTCATATTATGAATCACAACAACGAATAAAAAAGCAGTTTTCCTAAGACAATTAAATGAAAAACACCAACAAAAAGCCTTTTAAAAAACAGTATTGATGAACTCATATAAAATTTTATTATATGCGGTCAGATCAATTGGTTCAAGGGCATTTAAAATCTCAGATAGAAAATCAATCTTGGTTTTAAAATTAATGCCATTATTGATGCTTTTTAATTAATGAAACCATTTCTGCCTATAGTATTTGGAATCACCTGGAAAAATTAGTTTCGGCTGGTGACACAACTTGCATAATTACAACACATCACATCGCTGAAGCTCAAAGATCGAATACGGTAAGACATTTGCTCTCAAAGCCATAAATGACTATAATATGGCATGTTGATTTATTTGCAAAAAATAGATTGGTTTGATGAGAAATGGAAAGCTTCTTGCAGAAGACTCTCCTGACAATCTCCTTCGAATTCACAACATAAACTTATTAGAAGATCTTGTTTTAAAGCTATGTCTTCAAAACGAACTGGAAAATGACAATTCCTCAACCCAATCAATCTCCCCTATTTCAAGTATTGAAGATGTTCCAAATGCTGTGATAATTTCAAATAAGAGCAGCAAAAAGAGAAGTAGTAGTAAAAGCAAAAAATCAGATCAAAAGAGCAATTTTTCCCAACCCCCTGAAGATGGAAAAACTGTTTCATTGTTTCAAAGAAGCAGCAAAAATGGAGGATTTTCACTTTCCACAGATCTTGAGGACGAGGAGAATGATGCTAAGAAAAGCTATCTTCCAGAAACAATTACTTATGGGGACATTGCAAGTGTGGAACTTAAAGGAGTCAGTCCAAACAAAGAAGAGACGACTGATAATAAAGGAACCAAGAAAAAGTTAGAGACTAAACTATCAGTTGGTAAGATATATGACATACCTATATTAAAATGGATCAATTTTATTGTTGTTCACTGCAAATATTGTAGAATTTGCAAATGTCCAAGAAACTGAAATCAAAGAATTACAAGAATTTCATAGAAAAAGTGCATCAATTCGAAGACAAAGTTCCGCTGTCAGTCTAAATAATTCTTTGTCAACACGTTATCGGGAATCTCTATCACGCGTCCAAGCAATGACCATTAAAAATGGGATCAGTTTACTGAGAAACATTCCTTTTTTACTTTTCATCTTTTTTATGCCTGCAATCCAAGTTATCACTGTATGCATCTCAGTGGGTCAAGATCCCAAAGGGCTGAGTTTTGGACTGGTAAATTTGGATGCTGAGGATCCAAGAAATTGTTCGATAGTTCCAGGATGCATCACAGGGGATAATTACACAGGGAGCTTGAGTTGTCGTTTTTTGGAATTCCTAAGCGAAAAAGGAACACTTAAACTGAAAACTTACGACGATGAAGAAGAGGCTATAAAAGATGTGGAACGTTCCACTACTTGGGGATATTTATTATTCCATAAAAATTACACTGAATGCATGATAGAACGAGCATTATTTGGAGTCCATACAAATGTTGAAGCAGTTTATGGATCCAGAATTAAGTTCCGATTGGATCAATCAAGTGAGATTACATTTTTCGTATCATAAAGGCTTATGTTAATAATCAATGTTTGGGACAGATTTACAGATATTTAGAGAAACGTCAAAAGTATTTTTGGAGTCTTTCAATCAGTTTATGAAGTCTGTATCCGAAGATTGCCAAGTAGATCCAGTGATAGCTGAACCTCCGATTTTTGTAATATGCATTCAGTTTACCTCTCAAGGAACTTTCAATAATTTCCTTTATGATTTCAATTTTAGTTTGCTCAACCAATTTTTGGAATGGATTCTGTTAATTTCACAGATTTTTTAGCTCCCAGTATCCTACTTGCAATTTTATTTTTCTTTCCCCTTTGTGGAGGGGGAATTGCTTATCTTACAGAGAAAAAGATGGGAACTTTATCTCGTAGTTTGGTTGCAGGTATGTAGCTCAAAATTTATATCAACTATTTGGAAGAGCAATAGTAATATTTGGAAACAAATGTCTGTTTTAAAGGCGTGTCCACATCTGAAATGATGGGTGCCTATCTCATCGTCCAAATAGTCTTATTATGTATCCAAGTCGCTCTTTCCTTCCTAATTTTGGAGTGGGTGTTCCACGTCCGAGTCGCAGGGCCCTTGCACTGCGCCTACCTTTTGGGCGTCATGGTGGGAATTGCTGGGATGTCTATGGGGTTCCTCGTTGCTGAATTCTGCAATGACGAATTTGAAGCAATAATACTTTCAATTGGAGGTTAATAGAAATTTTTGAATACATTTCAAGTCAATCAATCAACTAATTTTCTAAATGATCTCAAGGCTTCTTCCCCAATGTACTTTTATCTGGTCTTTTGTGGCCTTTGGAGGGGATGCCCATCTACGTCCAGTATTTCAGTTATTTATTGCCATGTACTTGGGCCGGGGAAGCCATGCGAAGTGTTTTGACCCGAGGGGTTGGTTACACCCACTCCACCGTTTGGCCAGGTTTTTTATATTTTTGAAAGGATATGTCTTTTTCATGGCAGTTTAAAGGATAATTATGTATTTTCTGTCAGGATTCCTATCTGTCTCTTTATGGATCGTCATATATTGGACTCTCAATGTTGCAGTACAAAGGTTTAAAGCAAAGAAGTAAAAGTGGAAGCAATTTTAATTTAATTTGATATTACAATAATTATTATTTTAAAAGTAAAACACGAGTCTTCGAAACATGTAGCTTATCTAGTAATCTAGCTTCTCCTCATTTTACCAGTATTACGAAATACACTAAAATAAATCAATCAATTGACAAAATACATTTGTTTGCAACAATTATTGCATAAAACAAAGGCTAAACGTGTCTCAATTTGCCTCCGACGGGAACAACACCCAAGAAGTGTAAATGGAAAGTCTTATGACAAGTAAACACAAAAACTGAAAATTGAGTTTGCAAATTGATTACGCAACCATTCAATTGTTTTTACAAAACCATCTTTAATTAAGACTGTTGGGGGTAGTGCCAATAAATTAAAATAAAATGGGCCCTTGAAATTGTCTTCTTTTGGAGATTATCTTCGTCAATCATGTCCCAAAGCAGTAGTCTTGTCATCCCCATCGTCCTCTGGGGAAAAGAGGCCCCCACTCACTCAATTACAGCACTTACCGTATCCCCAGATTTTTCTCTTATCGCTTCCGGATGTCAAGATGGACAAATCATCATTTGGGACATACGCCAACAGACTGGAGCTCATCGTCATTCCGATGTCCCTTCGCCTTTGGACGGGACAAATGCAAATACGGCAGAGAATAAGGAGAACAATCCAAACGATGTGTCGTCAGTACTGGACAATTTAAATGAAAACGAAAATCAGTTGACGGTCGTATCAAATAACAAGGACGGCGGAGTTTTATGTACCCAACCCTGTTGGGATGTAATACTAAGAATTTTGATTAGTAATTAGTTTGATTAGTACAATAATAATAATTATTATTTGAATGCACAGATATCTCCAAGATGTTTTCTTATTGGACATTCTGGGACAATCTTGTCCATCGCTTACATTCCAATGGGAAGTGGATCTGTCGATCTTATTGTTAGCTCTAGTGATAATGGGTAAGAATTTTGCAGTTGACATTGAAAGAAAATTATCATAATTTCATTTGATGATTTCAGGGAACTTTGTAATTGGGACGCTGGAGATGGACGATGTTTGGAATCTAACAAATGTTTAAATGCTCACAGTAAATTATTGGTATGCTTGTAAAATTTTATTAGAGGCTCATACATATTTTAATTAATAATGTTATTTTGCAGCCTTACAATCTCGCATTTTGTCCCCAAGACTCAAAGCTTTTTTGCACTGGATATTATCCAGACGTGCAAATCGTGGACCCCATTACATTGGAGACCATTTTATCTTTGTGCTCTCATGTGAACCCCGATTGGATTTCGGCACTTCACGTTCTTAGGCCAAATAAAAAATTGGGTATAACAGTATACATTATTACGTGGTAATAGAATGGTACTAAAATTAGTGCTGCTATTTTTCAGATGATGTAATTTTAGCAACCACAATTAGCGGAACCGTGAAAGTTTGGACTATAAATGAACAAGAATACAAAGAACGAGCTCCTCTTCATGAGAACGAATCTAAACAAATTAGAACCAAAAATGTATCTACTCTAGTCTGTTGTGTGTACAACAACCGAACGGTGCTCATTGTTTCCGATAGAACTTGGGAGGTATTTATAATTATAGATGTTTCGTGGATTGTGTTTTTCTAAAATGTACTTTTACAAAAAAAAGGTTTATGATGCCGGAGATTTTTCAGTCCTTACAAGTTACCAACCTCGTGTCCGTCAAGAAAGATGGATTGGGGGTCAATTTATTTCTCCTGAACGAGTCATTATTTTCGGCAGTTCCGGAAAGTCATATTTATTTAAATTGCCTAACAAGTAAGTATTTTAAAACTTCTTGCAATGAAAAATTCTTAATATTATAATAATTTCAATTTAGCTGCATTGTGGATCACAAAGACTTTCACCGGATGGGCTACAAAGAAGAAGCATTTAACTACTGTGTTTTAAATGTACCAAATACCCACAATTTGGTAACTGCTCCACAATACATGGTTCTTCAACCCCCAGCAATGTCTGAAGGTCAACAAACTAAAGGGTCTTCAAAATTAATTTTAATGAGAGGAGATTGCAACTCTAAAATTACAATTTGGAACATTCCTCATGTTACCAACTCACAAATTATGCAGCTAAAACAAATGGCTGTTGGAGAAGAAAATGCAAATGAAGATGGCCCAAAAAATGCATCCGCAGGTTTTCATCCTCCAGGTAAAACCAATAATTTCAACAGTATCAATTGCAAATACTAATCTTTTTCAATCAATTAGAAATGCCACCAAAGTCAATTTCTAGTCTTCAACAGGCATGGGATAATTTAAAACCATCGCCACCTGGTATTTTGGATCAGTTTGTAAGTTTATAATCAAAAGTATTATGCAAATAATAATAATTTAACTATCATTAAATCTGTTAATTTTACAGGATACTGATGAATGCCGTGGCCCATTGTTGACATGTTCCATTTATTTGGCTCAGCAATGTCGACTTGTGTGTGGACGAGAGGATGGAAGTATTGTCGTTGTTCCAGCTACTCAAGCTGTCATGCTTCACTTATTACATGGAAAACATCAACAGTATGAAGGTGAAATTCGAAATTAGTGAAAAAAAATTAATAAAAAAAATCAAAATACTAACAACTATTGTAAATCTTTATAGAGTGGCCGATGCATCAAATTCTTTTGGGACACAAGGGAAAAGTAAATTGCTTAGTTTATCCACATGGAGTTCATCCTCGCTACGATCCAGCATATTTAGTTTCTGGTGGCCGAGATTTTTCTGTAATTCTTTGGGATATTGTAAAATGTGATCTTCTCCATCGTTTTTGTGTCCATGCAGGAGAAATTACACAAATTCTAGTTCCACCAAATGAATGCAGTGTGAGTTATACTGTTTACATACTTTTTATAAAATATTTAAATCTTTTATGTTGTGGTTATATTTTAAATTATTTTTTATGGTATTTTAGCCTCGTATACTTCAGACAGTTTGCAGTGTTTCAAGCGATCATTCTGCTGCCCTTTTGTCCCTTCGAGAGAAAAAATCTGTTCTCCTTGCATCCCGTCACTTGTTCCCAATTACTTCAATTAAATGGAGACCATTGGATGATTTTCTTATAATCGGCTGTGCAGATGGAACTGTTCATGTTTGGCAAATGGAAACTGGCCATTTGGATAGAGTCCTTTACGGAATGGCTGCTGAAGATGTTTTACAAGCTTGTGATGAAAATGGGAATTTAATGGCAGTTCAAGATGTAGGTCTAGCAAATCCGGCTGTTCATTTTTTCAGAGGGTTAAAATCACGAAATTTGGCTGCAATCAGGCATGCTGCACAGGTATAAATATTTAATTTTCAAAGTTATCTGCAATTTAATGTGCAACATTATATTATATTATGTGTTTTAACAGAGAGGATTACATCAACTTCATGGTGCTGGCCAACAAGGGCCACTCGATCCCTTAGATCATGGACGGCAACGTCTCCCTCCTTTAATTATTCAAGGACTAAGAACAAACGAAGCGGATCCTGAAGCTCATATCTTGTTCTTTGACATTGAAGCTTTAATTGTTCAACTACTTGCAGAGGAGTATGGTGCAGTTTCACCTGCAACATTAGAAGCCCAAGGACTTATTAGTCAAACAGAATTCTGTAAAATATTGGCTCTTACTCATTCTGCAAGTCCAGATGCACAGCAAAAAATTGCTGGTAAACAAAACAATTTCTTATCATAAAGGGAGAGGAAGGGGTTTTAAATAAAACATTTTTTGATATACAGATTTTTTTGGAAAAGTAAAAGACAGAGCTGGGGATATGGAAAAGATGTTAAAGGATAAAGACAGACATGGGCTTTTATCAAAAGTGAAAGAAGGAGCAGAGAAAATTCAAGCAAAAGCTGAATCTGCTTTATTAATCAAGCAACAAGAAAAGGAATTAAACGCAAGTCGCAAAAGTGAGTGTTGAGAATTTTATATTTAGTTAAATAATAATTTGTTTCATAAATATCATACATGTTTTGCAGACTCTAGTGCTAGTTTAATTGGCTGCGATGTTTCATCAAACTCTTCTGGTCCAAGAAGAAATCGTAGCTTGATGTTTGAATCTACAATTCCAATGGAAATTGCGCAATTGCTTCTTTCTCTTTTACTTGGTTGGGGCCTGGATCCAGAATTAGATGGAATTTCAGAAACAAGACTTGGTCTCCTCAAACCTCTTGTTCCCATTTCATTTGGCCAGATCTCAAAAGGAGGCTACATGTCTTTAATGTCTCCAACTTGGAAACCAGCTACAAAAACAAAGCTCGAAGATGTCTTCAAAATTACTTCCACATTATCACAAAGAGTAAAATGGTTTACAAGCAGAACTCATTGGGAAATTTCAAATTCGTTAACCACAAATCATCTTTTGACAATAGTGGCTTTAGCAAATACCTTAATGTCAATGCAAAATGCGACGTTTGTTGCAGAACAAGAAAGAGTACGCAAAGCTAATCGGTAATTACTCATGAGTATTTTTAAAAAAAAAACAAGAAAATATAATTTATAATAAAAACTGTAAATTGTTTAGACCGTCAACTCGAAATCCTTCAAATCAGCAGGAAGATTCTTATGTCAGCCAACAAGCTGCTTCCAAACATGGCTGGTCTCTTGTCGCCACACTCCATTGCTGCATGCTTCATGAAAAATTAAAAACATTAGGAGATTTCAAAGAACCTTTAGTAGAAACTTTAGCGATCCGTTGGCAAGATCGATGCGTCGAGATTAGAGATGCTGCTCAGGCTATTTTGCTTGCAGAGCTATCAAGAATTGGTATTGAAGGAAGAAAAAAATTAGTTGAAACGTGGGCTCCATTTCTTCCAAACTTAAATATGGACCCATTTTCCACAAATTCTAATCTTGGCGTGGGGACTGGGATAATTGGGAGTGGAAACCAAAGCGTAGGAACAGGAAACACGCCTGTAACAACTCCTTCCAGCGTTGGAGATACAGCAGATGACAATATGTCCGTTTCTGGTACTGGTGGTGTTGGATCAGACCAAGATTTTGACGAAGATGTTGAGGAACCTAGTTTAAGACCATCGCCTTCCGAACTAAAGAGAAAGCAAACAACGGCAATCATACTGTTGGGAGTAATAGGAGCTGAATTTGGACAAGAAATCACTGCAAGAACTATTGAAGTCGGTCGTAATAAAGGAGTGGAAGGTTTTGGAGTTGGAAATAGCAATTTAGCTCGATTGACAAGTATGCCATTAATAGATCCTGAATATTTTTATTTATTTTATTTAAAAATTACTATTTTTCTCTAGGCAAAGCTTTAACGCATCTTTTATTGAACCCTCAAAATAATCAACAATCCCAAAAAAGTGGAGTTGCAGTTGCAGCCCCATATTCATCTTTGAGAAGAGCAGCAATTGATTTAATAGGCCGAGGTTTTACTGTTTGGGAACCATTTTTAGATGTCTCAAAAGTTTTATTGGCACTTCTTGAGCTTTGTTGTGAAGCTGATAATCTCGTTCCAAGGTATGCAAAATTATTCTTAATTTTTATTAGTGTTAATAATTATTACTTTAATAAAAATACTTGCAGTATGGCATTTGGCTTGCCTCTTACACCACAAGCAGATGCTTGTCGAACCGCTCGCCATGCGCTAACACTTATCGCTACAGCTCGGCCTGCTGCATTTATTACGACAATGGCAAAAGAAGTGGCAAGATATAATACTCTTCAACAAAATGCCCAAGCCATTCAGATCAACTTGAACAATATTATTTTGAATCGATCAAAACCAGAGATTCTTCGAGTGATTGAACTTTTGATTGAAAAAATGCAATCTGAAATCTCTGATTTAATTGTTGAAGTAATGGATATTGTTCTGCATTGTGTGGATCATGGTCATCTCAAAACTCGAGGATTATCTGAGGTCTTCCCAGTTCTTTGCAGATTTTCGCAAGTATCTCACTGTCCTACTACACGAAGGATTGCAGTAGGAAGCAAGTTGGGACATTTAGCAATTTATGAATTGAGGAGTTCTAAATGTCAAAGTATTCCTGCTCACGGTAGTCCAATTACAGCTTGTGCATTTTCTCCAGATGGAAAATTTTTGGCCAGTTATACCTGCACAGAAAATAAAATGTCTTTTTGGCAGGTAGGCTTGATTATTTAAAGAATATGTTCCAAATTAGCTTAATTAATACTTATTTTATAGACAAGCTCTGGAATGTTTGGACTGGGACATACACAAACGAGGTGTGTGAAAACCATTAGCACGCATCCGCTTCCTGATAATCTCAAAAACACAATAAGATCTCCAAAGTTGGTTTGGACTGGATCAAGAAATGTGAGTCTTATGTTAGCTGATGGATCTGAAAATCGATATGGGGTCTAAAACGGATGACTAAAAGATGAACATTTATCCATCAGATGATTGTGTAGTTTGAAATATATAAAGGTAGAAGAGAAAATTAGTTAACCTAGTCGTGAAAATTTCTCAACTAAAAAAGAAACATTTAAAAATTGAAAATAAGAATATCGCAAAGTTTTAGTATTGATTTGACGATTTAGTAGTATAATTTTGATATTGTATTGATGAATTAATAATATATTATGGAGATTATGTAAAACTTTTAAAGACAAATCGTATAGGTTATGTATTCTTACAAAAGTGATAATCATTTTTTTGTAAAGTTAAATGAGTTTAAATTATTTGCCAACTTGGTGGTATTATAAAATCTACGTCATTCCTCATCAAATTGTAGTTAAAGCCAAGAAAAGCTGTATAGTCTGAACTTTGAAAATTTAGGTTTGCTTAATGAGTAGAAATAGTACTAAAACCCATTGATGTAATTTTTATTAGTTGGTGCTGAACATTCAAAAGCATAAAAGTTGATATCGTGAGAGTTTTTAAAAGCGATACTGTCTTTTTGTCTGAATTGTTTTAACTTGTGATGTAATAGTTTACTTAGGTTTACTAGGTATGCTATTAATTCGTTCTAAAAATTGGAAAAATAAAGCATCTCATGATCTCAATTTTATTATGAATTTGCCAAAACCATTCTTTTTTACCATGTCATTATACTGCCCGAATTTGATAGAGAGAATAGAGACAAAACAAAGTTTAATTGTTGTGTGCTTAGTTAATGCATTTTCCTTTTATTTGTCCGACCGGCTATTCTTTTTAAACCATTAATGAATTTACAGACTCATTCAAAATGAGTGACCAGAAAGGTTATAAAGTCAACATAGAGATCACAAAGTGTTGAGTCGGTTGTTCTTTGAAATGAAAATTGAATCATGGAAATGAACAGACAACAATGACAGACACTCGCTAGTTTTTTATAATGCAACAATTATGCTGACCACACCGTGTTAGTATATGGAAAATGGAGTGGTTAGCTATTTTAGCCATTGTTATATCATCCTGTCACTCTTTTCATTCTGTGTAAAAGTCTAAATGGATGCATCCTTCCTTGCCAAATGTCACTGTCATGTCAGTGTTTGGAGTAGATTCAATTTAAGTATTGGGCGGATGCAAAAAAAAGTTCATTGGATGCTAATTCGTTGCTGAGATTAACATTGTCTTAATTTGTTGATTTTACCGAATATGAATATTTACTCGCTCTATAAAATTTGGACGCCTATATGTGTTTTAATCATAACATGCTTACGTGCCTTAAAATTGGAAACAAGGTTCATATTTATATTTAGTCAACTACTTACTTACATAAACTTTGAATTTGAAAATGTAATTTAATCCATTCTGATATTATATTTAAAAGTTGGCTAGTACATGCGTTGTTTCATTTTAACACAACTTTATTTAGCTCATTCCAATTGTGTAAACTTTACACGAGACCCCTCCCGAATAACATTGTTGATTGTGGTTAGTAGTAGTCTTTTTCCCTTTTCAATCACGCAACTTGATTCACCTGAGCTTAATGAACTTATTGTGAGTCAGTTTACCTCAAAACCTCATGCAACCAAAGCTTTGCCAAAATCTAAGAAACCGGTATCAAACTTTCAGCCAGTGTTTAATTTATAGCACTCCAGTTAGTTATTTCATATTTGCTGTGCTCTTCAACTCAAGTGAGAATTTGTTAAGAGATAAAGCAGAACTGCAATTCAAGATCAAGTACAAGAAGTTTGAGAAAATTGCATGCATTACATGTACAACATCTTCAGTGATTTGGAATACCGGCTAGTCTAGGGGATTATTGTAGACATGGAATAAAAAATATATAATTGTCCTTCTCAAAACCTTACCTGCCCACTGCCAATTCTTTACTGCACTTTTGCCCAACAAGAAAGAAGTATTACAATACAATCCCAAAGTGTCTTGAGATCGATTGTCACTTTGACATGAGATATTTTCTGCATGCAAAACTTATTTCTTCAGTGTCTTTTTAGCACTGCTTCAAAACAGACCAAAGTTAAATGCGTCTCACCCCAAAAATAGTCAATTATAGTGATCTCAAGTGGTTATTACTGGTTATGTGAAATAATAAAAGTAACAGCCATGACCATTAATACTAACTTTAAGAAACTAGAACTTGTGATAATTTCTTGGAATTCGCATGTGGCCTGCCCTGAACCCCAAATCGCATGTTATGCCTCAAACTAAATACCTGTAAATCGATAGATCCGACATAAAAACCGATCGACCTTAAATAACATGGACATAAATTGAAACCAATATGAACATGGGAACAGAAAGACCATAACTTTTTACACTATTTTACATTTACTACATACCAATTTTCATAAGAAAATGACCAGTTCGTTAATAGTTTATTTAGTGTTCAGCTATTTAATTAAACATTCTCCAGTTATTTATGGCCAAGTTTGGCCTTTTAGTCAAAACGATCCATTTAGAACTTTTGACTCAAATAGAAATGTGACTACAGTTTTTCAAGAAGATGAAAACTTGGATTTGCAGAGATCCAAAAATAATTTTAACCCTTTCACTGTTGGTGATAATAATCAGTTGAATGAGTTTGATAACAATATTAATAGAACAACAATTTTTGGAAGAGATCAATGGCAAGTTGAAACAAATGGATTAAGTGAAAACCACAGGGAAAATGTCATTTTCTTTAAGAGATTAGAGTTTTTTGGACCTCGATTGTCGTCAAACTATACCACCCATAATCCGCTGTAAGGAAATATTTCATTGATACTTTTATCACCTGCGTCCATAAATAACGCTACGATTACATATATTTACTAATTAAAAGTAGCAACATTTGCAGTAGCATTTTATAGATAAAACGCAAATAAATAGTTACATACATAAAAGAGCTGTCAACTAGATTACCGATCGTAAATTTTCTTATTTTTATGACATTTTTGAGACCAAAACCGGCTTGATAAATGTGCAAGACTTGTAGTCGGCTTATAAAAAGAGTCTCAATCTCAACCTGTTTGCTGGATTATTAGTCTTTGCTATTAAAGTTTAGTCTTGATCGGTACTAAAAGTTGACACTCAATTTTCTTGCAGAGGATTCCTTGTTATTGCCCCATCGATAATTCAACCAGCTTCCATTTACTCTGCGGTGGTCTGGGTTTCATCTGTTCATGACAATCCAAGATTGGCAAACATTCTTGACCATGGGACGATCCAACGTGGAATCCACTTCCGATTGGCTCTCTTTAAAAATGGAGCCGACATTCAGGCTTCAACACTTAATATCCAGCCAGGGTCTTCTGACCTTCTCAAAATCCAAGTAACAAATAAGACTGAGACAATTATGAGTTTATGCGTAGTAAAACGTATGTAATTTGGATTTTCAAGGTTCCAACTCAACTGCCTCTTGGAGAGTATAAAATTCGCATTGAAGGAGACATTGGAGAAAGTCGTGGGGGTTCTATATTTGCATCTGAAACTCAGTTGAAATTCTCCGAGAAATTCTTGTCCATTTTGATACAAACTAATCGTCATATTTATAATGGAGAACAGAAAAGTTAGTTTTGTAAATATTTTTTTTTTGCATTTTTTGGATGCTTATTAGGTAAATAATTTTTAAACAGTTTTGTTCCGAGTAATTTCCCTTCGAAGAAATATGGCTCCTTATGATGATCCTGTTGATATTTATATCTTGGTACGTTGAGATTTAAGTAGTTTGTGACATTACTACATAAATACAGATATATGCAATTCATGTATCAATTGACTTGATTTTAATTAAAGGATCCTCGAGGATTAATTATGCGAAGGTATTATAAATTCTTTCAATTTCATATTATTATTCATGGCACTGATTTTATTGTAACTAATTATGCAAAGATGGCCATCAGTACCTTCAAATTTAGGTTAGTATTTTATAAAATGAGAAAAGTGAAAGCAATGAAAGTGCAGAATGTTTACTTTCACAGGAGTTATAGACTTGGAATATGAGCTGCCCACATTTACAGCTCTTGGGCATTGGAAAATTAGAATCGAGGCTGGTTCTCAAGTCCAAGAAAAGAAAATTCTAGTAGAGCGTTATTTTCCGTCTCAACACGAAGTTTACGTTTCAATGCCACCCTTCATCTTATCCACGGAAGAAGAGCTCACAGTTTCCGTGTCCTCATTTTACGGGACGGAGAAAACTGTGAGAGGAAATGCGACTGTGAGATTATATGTGACACAGTGGGGCAACCAATTTTTGGACAAAGCACCGGGTGAACAAAAATACACACTCGTTGATTCTCAAACAATTTTCTTGGTGTGTTATAGCTATGATAAAATTATTATGAAAACATGAAAAACTTTATGTGTCTCAATTTTTTGTAACAGTTGGGGTCTGAAGATCTCAAATGGCCAATGTCCATTTTGTACAGTTCTCTTGGTGGATTATCACAAAACATTGGAATCAGAGTGGAAGCTGATGTTACAGAATTTTTTCTGGGAGAAACGAGATTTGGTAATATACATAAATGAAATGTTTATTAATGCATTGAACTAATGCATAAAAATAATAAATAGGTTATGCTGAAAGCAGAATAATCAAAGAAACAATAAGACTGAAATTTATTGAAAATGCTCCTAAAGTATTTAAGCCAGGAATGCCATTTCAAACCATTGTAAGTTAGTAAATAATTGTACTTTCACTTTCTATGTTTCAATATAGATACAACAGTACTATAATGTGTGATTACAGTTAGCAGTTGGGTATGAAGATTTAGAAAGAATCCCTAAAGAAATATTAGAAACTTCAACCCTTCGCATCACACCCCAAGCATTTTTAAGCAATGGTGCTAGGATAGAAATAGAACCAATTGAGATAGCTCCCAATCGTGAAAGTTCTGTTCGAAGCTATTTTGGGGACTATTCATTTAGCAAATTTGGAGAAAATAACGAAAACGAGATTTATGAACACACCGGAAGTGGACCAGAAGATGAAGAGTACTACAAATATTCATGGAGTGACAAAGACCGAAAAGATTTCGTTTTGAGAAATTTCATCCTTCAGAAACGCCAAGATCAATATTTTCAAGAAGGAATTGTTGAAATTAAATTTATCGTTCCTAAAAGAACAACAAAAGTTGTGATTCGTGCAGAATACGCGGATGAAAGTGGATCAAGAGTTACAGCAGATTTAAATGCAGAGTCTGCTTATTCCCCCAGTGGAAAGTTTGTGAGTGTTTATTCCAAAAATGGGGATCCAGTGAGTGTTGGGAATTTTGTGGTTGTCCAGTTCAACGCTAATTTCATGCCAGAACACTTTCACTACGTCGTAATGGCAAAAGGACTCATAATTTCTCATGGAACGGAGACTCTGCCCACTCCTTGGTCACTTCCAAGAGCTTTCACCGTTGTAGTTGCTCCAGGTAATTTTTAATTAATAATTTATCTGTCTTAACTGTTTTGTTGTTTCCAGAAATGGCTCCAGGCTTCCAGATATTTGTTTACACAGGACTTAAAACGGGAGAAATAATTTCAGACAGTGTATTTGTTCCCGTCGATAATTTTCAGAGGCATAAACTTTCTCTGATAGTTAATGGAGCCAAAGATCGTTCAAAAAATACTGTAGAATTACAACTTTATGCAGACCCTGCTGCATATTTTGGAGTCTCGGCTCAGAGAAGTTCAAGACATTTGATGCAAGCTGGAAATGAACTGACACATTCTTATGTTTTTGACACGCTGCACTCTCTGCATCCAAATAATCGGAGTTTACTCAAATGGGTGTGGCGAGATCGAAGTGGGGAAATTTCGGATAAAATAAAATACTTTCCCTCAATGAGTTATGCCGTTGACACTTATCGAAGTTTCGAAGAGGCGAGTCTCATTTTGTTCTCTGATGGTTTCATTTCAACATCTCCATTCTTACGTAAGCTAAATTTACATACATTGAGAGGCAAATTGAGACTGGTATTTTTTTTAACTCGGCAGAAAATGAATGCCCAGAAGAACAATGTCTAATAAGCAGCGGATGTTACCTGACTCGTCAAAGTTGTGATGGGAAATTCGACTGTTCGGATTTTACAGATGAATTAAATTGTAAGCAGCAATAATTATCATTTATTCATACTAATGATCTATTGACATATGGTGAATTATGACTTCCTCTCTGACCAAAAAATATGTCGCATTATCCCAAAAGATTTTATACAGGCTTATTAAATAGCATGAAATGAATGTGATAATTGACTGCGATGTTTGTTGGAATTTAATTTAACCTGTAGCATGGAAATGAGATGAAATTACAGGAAATGATTTATTGTAGAATGCATTTGTACAGGTGACTTTCAGAATGATGAGGATATCATCAATTTTCGAGTGAATCGAGCCAACAGATTTGGGGTGAGCCACTGAATTTATGTTTTCTTGGATGCATTTTATTCAATAAGTTATTTTATGTAATGTCACGCTCAATATTTTTTTCATACCTCACATCAATCATTTTTAATATAAAAATAATTACTCTTTTAGGATTTTTATGATGTTGGGAACGAATGGCCGTAAGTCAAAAGTCAATTTGAATGTCAATGATTTAAGTAACACGTTTTGTTTGCATGCAATTATGTTTACAGGTGGGTACATGAATCAATTGCTCACAGTGGGGACAAAATATTTGCAGTCCAAACCCCAGAGACAACGGACACTTGGTATTTACTTTTCGCTCAATCAAAAAAAAATATGGGAAAATGTTACTACTATTACTTACCTTACTACCAAAAATACTTATTACAGGTACTTTTCGGCTTTTGCAATCAGCAAGAAGAATGGATTTGCTTTATTAGAGGAACCTATTCAGGTAAAAATACAATAGTCTCAATTTGCCTCTTTCGATTTCATGAATATTTCGTATATTCAGTATGGAACGGATCGTCCTTTTATGATGGTTGTGGACTATGCTTCCACTATTCGTCGAGGGGAACAAGTTGGAATAATTTGCATGCTTTATAATAAACTGCCAAGGGAAATTCTAGTCCTCATGTCAGTTGCGGCATCGGATGATTATGTGTTTGTACATACGGGGAAACACGGTCAATTAGAGTTTGATGATGTGGACTATCCAAGATTTTCGAGTGGTGAACACCAACATCTTGTTTGGGTATATAAATATATATATCTTTTGAAAAGGAAAGTTGAAAGGTTTAGAAATGTGTAAATGCAGATGCCAGGAGAAAGTGAGCAAGAAGTACGAATACCAATCAAGCCATTGATTGACCAGGGCACTATTAGCGTCACAATTACTGCCACTACACAAATAAGAAGTGATACGGAAACATGTGAAATTGAAGTTTTGGTATGATGGACATTTTTTTTTAAATTATATAAGTAAAACGCTCTAATTTTAAGTAAGAAATATTTTATTTACTTTTTTCAACAGCCTGAAGGTGGTGGAGTTGGGAAGCATACATCTCTGCTACTGGACCTGAGAAATCGTGCCATTGTTTTAAAATATTTTAACATTTTCGTCGAAGAAATACCTTGGGTGCCATATGAAATTAAGAGAAAGTACATTTACGGAAGTCCATCTGCTCATGTTCTTGTCTCTGGTGATATAATCGGTCCACTTGCTAATAATTTGCCCTGTACAATGTCAAACATGATGGGTAAAGATGGGAAAGGAACTGCCGACAGATTGTTTGAGCTGTCCGCAAACGTTTGGGCACTTCACTATCTTCGTTTAACAAACCAACTTAACACTGCAATTTCCCGACCAGTTTTCTCCCATATGAATAAATTGTACGCGTGGATCATGAAACGCTTTAGCCTTCCTGGTTTTTTCAAAATGTGGAACATTTCTCGTCCTTCCGTTTGGTTGAGTAGCTGGACGTTACAAGTATTTCAGCACGCTTCATTTCAAGATTGGGAAAATGAGTTCTTTGTGGAGAAAGGGATTTTTTCTAGAGTTGTCGAGTGGCTGCTGAAACATCAAAATTTGGATGGTAGCTTTGCAGAGACAGAGTACTATGAAAGATTTCCAATAAATAAGAAAATGGGGTTTATGGTGAGATGACAATTTTATTTGCCGATTTCATTTTAGATGTGTGACTTGAAAAAGTGAAAATTTAACTTGCATATTGAACAAAAAATTTAGCCTTCAACTTGTGGCTTGAGTTTTAAATATTTTTGACTCATTTACGTTACGTTGCATTTTCAAGTCAATTGCAATTTACAATTTTATATAGTTGTAATGAATTTTTTGCGACAGGCGAACATGGAAGGGGCTGCACCGAATGTGAGTTTAACTGCTCACTTGCTTATTACTCTGCAGCAAGTAACAAGTGTCTTGGACGGTAATGTTCGAGTCCAGTGCAACAATGCTAAACAAAGAGCTCTCAGGTTTGTTGGCAGTTTGCAAAATAATTATTTGCTCTTGAGACATTTTAAAAGAGCTTTTGGCAGTAGCAAGCAGTTTAGATTTATTTACTCCTCCTAAATGATGTACATACTTAAATATTAATTGTCTGCATTATTTTGCAAAAATTTTAATAGAGTAATGAAATGAAATAATGCATTTTCCTTGTCTGGCTTATTTGCACATAATGTTTAATACACAAAGTAAACAATAAGGGCATTCACTTTTATTTGATTTGACAGATTTTTGGAAAGGAGTTTAGCAGATGCGACGGACCCTTATCAATTAGCAATTACAGCTTATGCTCTCATTCTAGCAGATAGTACAGAAAAAGAACTGGCATTTTCCAAACTTCATTCTATGAGGACGGAAGCTAGTAATTTTCATTTTTATTAGAAAATGAAATGTAAAAAATGTATTATTTTGGTAGCCGAGTTTGTCTATTGGTCACCTGGACCTGTACCAATCAACGCCATAACTTATGAGAACAACCGCCCTTTTCTAGAGCCGAAAAATAATGAATTTTGGGATTCGGTGTCAGTAGAAGCTTCATCTTACGCCCTTCTTGTATATTTAATTAGAGATGGAATTTCTCCAATCCCAGACAGAATTGTGGCTTGGCTTAATACTATGCGACTCACTGATGGCGTCTTTATTTCAACAGTGGTAAGAATAAGTTGACATTTAGTTGATCTATGACTTCCGGCGTCTCCCTATTCTCCATTTATTATTACAATATATGGATTCAATAAATGAATGATTTTCTTTGACAGGACTCTGCCGTTGCTTTCCAAGTAAGTACACGTATATATGTATGGACTAGTATTCAAAGGAACACGAAAGGATTTCTATTCTATAATTAATATAATCATTAGCTGTCTCTATAAATAGTATAAATCCTTTGATTTTTTTTTATTTATTTAGGCATTGACTGAATATGCAAATCGAGCACGGATTCGTGACATTACTGACATGTCGATAAAAATACAACTATCTAGCGAGGGTGAAGATGCCAAGCCCTTTGTATTTTTACCAGAATCTGCATCTGCATCACAGCAAATTGATGTAAGAAAATTTATTTAGGAATGATGAGCTAAAAATAAAAATGTGGAATAATTACGTCACAGCTCTCAAAAGTTTGGGGTCATGTGAATATTGAAGGTCGCGGAGCAGGTCAAGCCGTGATTCAGCTTGATGTCGCGTTTGGAGTTGATTGGGAAGAATTCAAAGACACCCCACCGGTTGATGCGTTTGAGCTGAAAATTCGCGAGTTTTTCAGCGATCGAAGGAACAAATCTGATCTCACTATTGAATCTTGTTTCAGGTTTGCTAAAGTTGGGTTTGTTTAACAAAATTGAGACCATATAAAATTGTAGATGGATCCTGTTGGAAGAGTCTGAGATGAGTGGGGGTGCGGTTTTGGAAGTAGAAATTCCCAGTGGTTATGGAATGATTCAATCGGATGCAGTAAAATTAGTCAGTTCAAACGTTCATCCGTGGCTAAAGGATGGCTGGGTCGTCCAAGGAAAAACTAGTTGGTATTTTGAACGGGTAAGAAAATGCTTAATTTGTTAGATCAAAGTGAAAGGTTTCAAGTTTTAACTTGCAAACAGATTCCTTCGTTTTGGTCTTGTTTTAATCATACTGTGAGACGGTGGTACCCTGTGGCCAATTTAACTAGACATCGACAAGCCACAATTTATGAATCCTATTCACCAGGTAAAAACAAATTTAAGTAATTGGATAATTGAAAATACATCGTTTTTATACACTAATTTGCATATTTACAGAGCGTTTTGTAAATACGCTATACAACGATACATCTTTAATGTTGCTTGACATTTGTCAAGTTTGCGGCTCGTCAAGTTGTCCGTACTGTCCGTTCTATAATAAGGCATCCTTTTCGTCAATTAACACTTTGTTTCTCTGTTTTATATTAGCTATAGTTTTATTATGTAACAATTTCCTTACCAGTAATATTTATAACCAAAGAACTGAATATTATACTGTAAAAAATTAAAAAATAGCAGACATACTGGTCAGTACGCATGTTGTCATTTTAGTCATTATGTTGTAATTGTTTTTGTGTGTTCATAAATTATTGAAAATAAACATTTTGTTACAAATTCATTTTAATGGAATTCTTTCAGACCAATGAAAATTCTGGCTGGCTATTTTGACTCCAAGGTTAAATTGACATTGGCTGACAAAAGTATATGTTCATTTGCATAATTTAAATAAAAATAGCAAATTAAGTATTTGCAAAAGTTTTTTCACTAGTGAAATATGACATCGGCAAGCAATAAGCTGACGCTCATTTTATATCCCGAGGAATTGACCGTTTATCGGCTGACCAAGGATGCAAAGATACCAAACAAGACGCTGGAACAGAAATGGTTTACAATCAGTAAAACACTAGAGGAACTTTCCATAATTGTGCCTTCAGAATGCACGTTGTTGGACACTCCATCGGAAGATGTGAAGGAAGAAGGGGGATGGAGGGTCATGAAAATAGATGGAACCCTTGACTTTAGTCTTGTGGGTATTTTAGCCTCAATAATTAGCCCCCTGAAAGATGTCGGAATCCCTGTTTTTGTAGTATCAACCTATGACACGGATTACATCCTGGTGAAAGCTGAGAATTTGGAAAGTGCAAGAAAAACCATTATCGAATATTGTGGTCATGATATAGTTAATAGCAAAGAAACATTAGTTTGATTAAAATACTTACTTAATGATTTTAATGTGCTTTATTAAATGAATGTTAATAAAAATAATTAATTATGCTTGCTCTTGATAAATATTTTTTAAATCTTGGAGATTATTCATTGAATCCAAAAAATCATCAACTTCCATTCCTAATTCGTTTACTGATGGCAGCGTTTGAGTGATCGTTGATCCACTTCGTTTTCCTCCTCTAGCTTCTACTAAAACCTTGTCCAACAAAATCCCAGTGTCTTTACTATTTTGGGCGGATGCTAAAGAAGCCAGTGACCAACTATTGATGAATCCATTTGAATATCTTGTAGCAGTACTAAAATTTGTCTTAGCGTATTCTTCCACAACCGAGCATGGAAATGGATCTGTGATTGTTAACGGAGTGTCTAGTCCACGCACAAGATTAATTCCTTTGGAAAATGTTTCATTAACAAATGTTTCAAAACATGATTCAGCATCTTTCATTGTAATTCGAGAATTTGAAAGTCTCTGTCGCTCCTTGTCACTAAAATATCAATAAAATTATTATACACTGTTATTGGATTAAAATGAAATTTAAATTGCATACCTAACAGCGTTTATTGGATTAACTCCTCTCAAAGCAAAATAATTTCCGCTTGCATTATCAAGTTCCAACTTAAGTCCGGGTGTTAAATTGATCAGTGGAGAAAGTCCATTTGTATTCAAAGCTGAGAATAAAGAAGTGTTCTTAAAATCTAGTGGAAATGGGAATGAACTGGATATCGAGGTCAACTTTCTATCATAGGCACTTAAAAACGAAGCTAATTCTGCTATCGGTATCGAATGACGAGTTTGGACGGAAGAAATACAAGGTGAAAATAAAGTATCTAAAGTTGCAGCTATTATTCCACTTGATTCGTAAAACGAATCTACCTGCAAAGATTGAAAGTATTACAACCATGATTAACTTAAGAAACCTGCCATACCTTATAATTCAAATAAGGAATCCCTTTTGGAATTAAATCCACAGCCGTAAAGTCCTCACAAAGACCCAAGGAAGTGAAAACTGAGGAATGAGAATTGAAAGCATTCCATAACATAGTTGTGTTGGTCATCCTTGTCCTGAAGGACCTCTCTTTTCCAGTTTCCGTTGTTGGGGGCAGAGTTGGAGGACAAAGCCCAATCCCTATACACAGCTTCTTGTTGTAATTATCTGATATGGATAGCAATAGTCCAGTTGCAACGCCACTGTAGCCGTCTAATTGATCTGCAAGAATGTTGAATCCCTTTAGATGATAAAAAATATAAAATTAAAACATGTCTAGCTATTTAATACCAAAAATAAATATGTATAGGTACATATATTATGTACCTGTAAATGATCACAGTCTTCAGCATATTTTCTCAAATTATCTTCAGCCCTTTCTTCCATCAACTTCCACACTTCCAACCCCTGACTGTAAGAGGATAATTGGCCAGTTTCAGAATTATGAGTGAAATTTGGAAGGAGATGAATTTTTTCTGGGTTTAGTCGCCAATTAATTCTTTCGTTCCATGATGTCCCATGTTGATTATTGATTGGCTTGGCGTCACCATCATCCACAATTGTTTCCAACTTCCCGTCCCAAAGAGCTGGATAATTTTTTGGGTTTTTATTTTGGGAGTCTGAATACGAAGGAGGACCCACGGCCACATTTTCTTTGGTGTCAAAAATTACGACGCGGGGGCTGAAAGATTTCTTGGTTTCTGTCCATAAAATATTTGGCGTGGGTCTCTCTGGATTTGATGGGTCTTGAGCTTGCGTTTCAGGGTTCTGCAAAAAAAGATAACATTCGCATGAAATATGAGTCATATAATCGTGAAAAGCATGAAAACTAATTTTTACCTGAAGATTAAAGATTTGTGCACCAACAAAATTGGAATAGTTTCCAAGCTGTACAGTTATCATTGTGATAACGTTAATTATTACTTTGTTATGCAATTAAATTAGCAATTAATTTACAAAATATTTGTAAAACACAAACGTCCTATTCCCTCCCGCAATGCAAAAACGAATTGACCAGAAATTGAGACGCTTGTTATTTTTTGTTTCAGACGTTTTATTTAATTTTTCGGTTGATTACAAAGTTGTGCGTTTAAAAATTAAATACACAATATACCAATGATTTTTCACAACAAGTTAAAATAACAGGTTATCGCAAAATTTACGAATGGGTATAACATTTTTGGTAAAATTAATATTTTAGATTTGGCAAATCAAATCAATATAACTAAAAATTTGAACGAAAAGGGACCCAAGATTAGAGCGACTATTACATATTAACAATGGGTGATGTTTGGATTTTCACGCTATTCACTTAACCTAAATTTTCTTTAACGTCAATGCCAGAGACCCAGATAATTTCCACAAAGAGTGATTGGCAAAGGACCCCCAGCAGCAAAAATTCGAGTGCCACTCGAGTCAATACAATGTGTGTAAATTGCAGGAGTGTATTTTTGACGGTAAACATCCATTATAATCTCTTCGTCTGGATAAGTCCAACCTGTACTAGACTTTAGTGTTGCGGAACGAGCTGAATTAACCTGGGACTCCAAATACTTTCCGGCTCTGAGATCATAAAACATGACAGTCCCTTGACCAGTTCCGATGGATAGAAGAGTAGAGTAGAAATTTGTTGATCGAATGCCATATCCAGAATATTTTGAAAGGATTTTTCGTACACATTGAACAGTTCTTGCATCCATTAGAGATGTATGACTCTTGCTTCCAACGGCATATAGCCCATAATCTTCGTGAACAGCCAGACAAACGTTTTCCATACTAAATGGCAGTTTCCGAGAATATCTCTGAAAATTAATTAATAATAAAAATAGTTTTAACATAATATAAAATGTTTTTCATTTATATTAATTTATTACTTGTGCGAATGTATCTGCAGTCCAAATATGAATGTAACCATTTAGTGAAACACAAGCAATTTCATGATTTCTTCTATTGAACACAACATCTCTAACTTTTTGTGCACTTCGACATTCTTTCGTTGCAACAGCCTTTATGTAAGAGTACGAAGGGACTTGAAGGGACTCTGAGACACCAGAATTAGGAGAAGAAGAAGGATAAGTGGCCACAACTGATGACGATAGCCAAGACGAAGACGATGTGCGTTTTCGATGTATAGATGAGGAACTTGCTAATTTCTCTTCGGGGTAAGTAATTGGGGTGTCGTCAGGAATATGCCAAAGAGACAAGCTCGTGTCGCGAGAACCTGATACTAAAAATTCATCATCCAGCCAGGCAAGAGCAAATACCCAATCTTGATGAGCAACCTGTGATAATAATAATAATAATAATATTTATTATAGAACACATGAAAGTATTCCAAAATTAAAGTAGGATGAAAACTAACTTCTCCCACTGCAACTGGATCTAATGTTGGCAAACGGTAAATTGCGACGTCGTTAGGATTTTTACCCCCCGTGGCTAACATTGATCGCGAAGGATTTATTTGAATTGAGTGAATTCCACACTGCGAGTCAGGTGGCAAAGATCTTGGGGATGGGGACAGCGATGGGATTTGAGTCATGTGCTTAGTTTGTACATCTAAGACCATTAGCTGTGAAACAATAAAACAATATTACGAAATCAGAAGAAAATCATAAAATGGTTATAATTTCAAACCTTATTGCATTTTGTCCCGAATATAACTTGTCTATCGGAAAGCCACTGTGAACAAAAGACTTTATTGAGATTTTCAACTTTAATTGCCTTTTCCTGTAGAATTTGGTTAGAGAGTAAATGTTTTATTGGCATGTCTGACTGCGATTGAAACGTTTTCTCCATGATTCGAGGCTGTAAATTAATCATATGCTTCACATTTCCTAGCTGTCTTTCCGTTACAATGTCGGCAATATTTACAGAAATGTCTTCAAATAGATTTACTTCTGAAATCGTAAAAATTAATTAATGAATATCAAAATGATTAAATAATTTCTGTACCATCTTCTTTTTTGCTGTTTAAGGCATCCTCGTTATCGTTATAGCAGAAGAATTCTTCATATTTATTGGACCCTTCTTGGAATTGTCGAGATGCATAAAGTTTCTGGTCAGCATAGCCCAATGTGGCCTTCAGTCTTTTAAGCAGGGATCGTTTGTGGACCATTGTCCCCGACGCTAATTTGCTGCCAACGACGCGACGCTTTCGAATTCCGAACATGAGAAAGTCCCCGGAACGTACAGCCCCAAGTCCACCCGCCGGACCACGACGACTCCCTTCCATCTTATTCCTTTTATTGCTGACGGTTTCACAAAATACTAAGTATACTAACGATAATTTATCAAAAAAATATTTTATATGCAGCAGACTATTATTGAGCACTATTCATTTAAAAGCAAGGATTGTATAAAATTAGCAACGAGATGAACTAAGCTTTGTCCTATTAGAGATTAACTGGCAATTAGTATAAAACGTCACTGACGTTCACTGTTGTCTATGTGATGATACTATAATATATCTGCTGTTTTTACTATTTCTACTATCAAAGACTTGGAGTGTGGGAAACGACTTCAAATGAGTCGTCTCACTTTCCTCGTCCACTGGCCGTTTTCTTGTGGAAGTGGAATATCTGGACATTTTAGAAATTTCAAGGAAAATAGTTCAACATGTCGGATGTGGACAATGAGGAGACGAGTGGGATTGGGGACATTGACATGAGTGCAACCTATGCCCTTAGAAATGATCGACGATATGAAAAAATTGAATTTTTGGGCGAAGGACAGGTATATATTTAAAAAATAATAATTAAGGATAATTCCTCAGTTATTTTAGTTTTATGGTTTCAGTTTGCTACAGTTTTTAAAGCCAAGGATTTGGTAGAGGACAAAATTGTCGCCGTTAAAAAGGTTTGCAAAAATAAACAAAGTTTAAACTGATTTAAATTATTAATCATCATTATTCGTTTTTGTCTGTAGATAAAAGTGGGTTCGAAAGCGGAATTTAATGATGGAGTAAATCGGACAGCTTTAAGGGAAATTAAGCTACAGCAGGAACTACACCATCCAAATATTCTTGGACTTTTAGACGTTTTTGGAATTAGATCGAATATCAGTTTGGTGTTTGATTTTATGGACACGGATCTAGAAATGATTATACGAGAAAACAAGATTGTCTTAACGCCCGGAAATATCAAAGCATACACGATAATGACGCTCAAGGGGCTGGAATTTCTCCACGCTCATTTTATACTGCATAGGGATCTTAAACCAAATAATTTGTTAATTAATTCCAAAGGGGTTTTGAAGATAGGGGATTTCGGTTTAGCAAGATATTACGGATCTCCAAATAGAATTTACACCCACCAAGTTGTAACCAGATGGTATCGAGCTCCCGAGCTGCTTTTTGGGGCTCGAAGTTATGGGGACGGAATCGACATGTTTGCAGTGGGCTGTATAGTTGCGGAACTATTGCTTCGTGTTCCTCTATTTCCTGGAGACTCGGATTTAGGACAACTTACAAAAATATTTGATATATTAGGCACACCTACAGAATCCAATTGGTCGGATCACAGATCCCTTCCGGACTATTGTGAATTTAAACCTTGTCCACCTCGTTCGTTGAGAGATATTTTTACTGCGGCCCCCGATGATCTCATAGCAATTATAGAATGCTTTCTTCGACTTAATCCCAATGATAGGCTGTCTGCAAAACAAGCTCTTCAACATCCATATTGCAGTAATAAGCCAGGGCCTACTCCAGGGCATCTTCTCCCCTTGCCATCAAATGTTGCGAAAATCCAAGAAGAAAAGCCGAGCCTCAAGAGAAAGCTTTTAGAAGCCAGTGATACTTCAGGACTGGTCAAGAAATTAATTTTCTAATCTGCCGTACAGTCTTTGGTTATTAGTGTTACTACTTTATCTGTGGTATATTTTTCAGATTTGTATTCTATAATAAAAATTAATAAAGTTGCATGCTATACTTAGCATATAGTCTTCCAAATTAAAATAACATGCAATCTATTTCTAACTCGTAGTCAAACATGATGGATTAGTCACCTTCAAAACATGGCATTGCAACAACTGGCAGAATTGAGTTAGCAAAGAAATTTTTCATTGTCACTCCACGTTCACTATTTTACTATTTTTTATACTTCAAGGCGTTTGAAGTTTAGAGAGAGAGGAAGCAATAAAGGTGAAAGGCGTTGCGCTTTGTGCAACCAGAATTTGGGGCATGTTATTTGCTAATTTGGAGAAAATGTCAAGTTGAGAAAGCGAGGTGACAAGTTGCGATACTCCTTCATATTTTTCTCAGAATGTAAGTAATAGTTCGAGAGAAAGATGATTAATTGAATGCTGTTATTGATGGTATTTATATAAAAATAAAGTTCAAAAACAACCATCTGTCTGTATAGCGATCAAAATAATTATTCCATAATTGAAAAGCAGCGAATAGTTTTAATTCGGAGCAGGCCATACTTAGAATTTTTTTTTATTATTCTTTCCTTTTATTGTTTAGCAATTAATGGCATACGTCAAGTAATGGAAGAATGATGGGAAAATGGGACTTTTTGTCTTGGGTGCAATTTTTCATGTTGTTGCTTTCCACAACATTTTACATGGTGCTGAGTGAGTGCAGATAATTAATTCTAGATTTCTAGATTATATTTGTAATCCCTACACTACCATTCATGCCAAACGCTGATCAACTTCATTTTTCTCCCTTTATCCCCCTCTCTAGAGCTTTCTCCAATTTTCTTGTTATCTTTGCACATACTTGAGAACAACTTCTTGTGTGAGTTGTGCTTCGACGACTCAGTCATTGATTTGTTCTCTTTGATGACAACATGAGAATTCTATACAGAAACTGTGCCCTTGCTTGCTTTCCTCTCATTGCCACTTGTCGTATATATAAAAGAGAAAGCATGCTTCTTAGCTGTAATTGTGTGTACACTGTAGAGTTGTGTAGTAATTCTTCAAAATTGGGGAAATAAAGCAGCAGCAGGGTTTCTTCTCTAGTCTTAATTTCCTTTCACAATAAACTTCATTGGAGAGCATTTGAAATGTTGACTGCGGATTTTCTTTCAGTTTCTTATGTTGGTTGTCTGAAAAGATGGATGAGATGCATCAGGCAATACTTATACTTTAAACTGGAAAAATAGGTTAGCTTTAACTGTATTATTAAAACGGAAAAAAGTCTGTTTATTTAAGGGAATTATTTTCTCTTTTATTATGCATTCTTTCAATTCTATTTCTTTGTACTTTCGTCAGTTTCGTATGCATTGTTCATGCAGACGATGGACGTCAGAACGATCTGATTTCATGACCTCATTTATCGAATGCTCATTATTTATTTATTCTTTTCTTAAACTAAAAGAATCCGTGAATGTGATTAATTTTTTATACAATTTTGAAGGCTTTGATCAAGGTCGTGACCCAGATTAATCTTTATCTCAATCGTATTTGACATCAGATTAAAATACTCTAGACTTTCTCTTTGAAAAATGGTTTTTAACCTACTTTTATTTTTAACATAACCCAAGTACATTATTGGATTCAAGTTTGGTCATGTTTAAAATATGGCTATGTAGGCTGTATTGAGACCTGGAAAGAATGCATCAACAATGTACATGATGCGTATAATGCTTAGCATTTATTACCATTCTTTTGCTCGTTGTAGTTTATGTGAGCCGAAGCTGGAGGATAAAATGATCAGAATTCGAATTCCATCTCGTCTTGTTGAAACCATCGCACAACTCGTGAGTTAAAGTGGGCAGAACTAAACTAGAGCAAAAGTCTTTGAATGATCACCATAATAATACGGACCAAACTGTCAAATGCCACCCCATATGTATATGTGCCATACGAGAATCCTTCTTTATCGTCCTATGTATGTATGTAAGATCAAATCGATCTCATAAGCAATCCCATGCAGTCGGATTTCCAAAGACAATTCAAAGGTTTAAAGCAATCCGAGAGAATCGTCCCGTATTCAAAAAGATTCACATTTCACTCGCCCAACAAAGTAAATGTAGAATGCTAAATGTGCAAATATAAAAAAAGAGCGAGCGAGAGGAGAAAGGAGGTAAAGAGACATGACATGGAGAAATCGATGGTTGATTGCTTGCCTGTCGATTTTAAAGAGATATTCCATGTTTTTGAGGTTGAGGGGAAGGTGACAGATAATACAATGAGTTTCCTCCGAGGAAGGAAAATGTGGAGGCGGAGAATTCATGCGAGAAATCCTTTGAATGTTTTATACAGCGACCTTTAAAGATTGACACTTACTTTACCGTAGGCTACATGTCATGTCGATGGTTTTTGGGACAAGTATTTGTCCTGTGGTTTTCAAGAGGCTCGAGAGAAAAGGGTTGTAACCCTATTATAATAAACAGGCTTAAAATAGAGAAAGTTTTGCTACTTATATAATTGTTCTAATCTTTGATATGTATTTGACTATTTATTAGCTCGCCATACCTGGAGAGCTATTGCTCTGGTCATGTCTGTCCGTCCGTCCGTCTGTC